>VSMD01045073.1:0-27988 GCA_008750895.1 Mirza zaza | reverse complement strand
GGGCGCGGTGGCTCACGCCTGTAATCCTAGCACTCTGGGAGGCCGAGGCGGGCGGACTGCTCGAGGTCAGGAGTTCGAAACCAGCCTGAGCAAGAGTGAGACCCCCCGTCTCTACTATAAATAGAAAGAAATTAATTGGCCAACTAATATATATACAAAAAATTAGCCGGGCATGGCGGTGCATGCCTATAGTCCCAGCTACTCAGGAGGCTGAGGCAGGAGGATCGCTTGAGCCCAGGAGTTTGAGGTTGCTGTGAGCTAGGCTGACGCCATGGCACTCACTTTAGCCTGGGCAACAAAGCGAGACTCTGTCTCAAAAAAATTAGCTGGGTATGGTGGCACATGCCTGTAGTTCCAGTTACTTGGGAGGCTGAGGCAGGAAGATCACTTGAGCCCAAGAGTTCAAGTATTTACAGTGAGCTATGATCATGCCACTGCATTCCAGCCTGGGTGATAGAGTGAAACTTTATCTCAGAAAAAGAAAAGTCAGTTCTATAAATTAAGAAAGTTCTGGATGTGACGGTGAGCCAGCTGCAACATCTGTCACCCCCTTGATTATCAGGGTTGATTCAGCTGATCTGGCTGGCTAGGTAGGTGTCCCCTTCCTCCCTTAACGCTCCATGTGCATCCCTCCAGAAGCTGCACGCTTGGTCAAAGAGGACGACCTTCCCCAATAGAGGAGGACCATTCTTCAGTCAGGGTATACGAGTAGCTGTGCTCCCCTGCTAGAACCTCCAAACAAGCTTTCAAGAATTCCATTTTTATTCCAATTCCTGATTTTATAACCGGAACCGTTACGGGACAGAATGCCAGAAAGAAGACACCAGTCCTATTCCTATGAGATGTTGGTAAGTCATTTAACTACCCTGCCCTCATTTTCATCATATATAAAATAGTGTTAGACTCAATTCCACAAACACTTCATTTTCAAGATGAGAAGCTTCTTTTACATCTTGCTGACTATAAAAGTTATGCAACAAAGATTTGCAGAGCTCCAACTACACACAAAGCATACAAAGATGAACAAGATGTGGTCCCCACTCAGGAGGAGTTCACGATATGCTGGAGAAGTAAAATTCTCAGAGGAAGCTGTAATAAAGCTATGACAGACAGAGGAGAGGGCAGGGCCTGTCCAGGGAGTGTGAGATGTGACTAACCATGAGATTCTCAGGAGGCATGGTTATGAGGAAGTGAGCCTGGGGTGGCAGAGGCCACAAACTAGCCACCTATGGGCCATCGTGGGCCAACTAAGCTTGCAGGCTACTTTATTTGACCTGCATGGCATTTTGGTTAAAATATCGTTTAAAATTAACTTGTCTTCTGTAATCCTAGCACTCTGGGAGGCCGAGGCGGGTGGACTGCTCGAGGTCAGGAGTTCAAAACCAGCCTGAGCAAGAGTGAGACCCCACCTCTACTATAAATAGAAAGAAATTAATTGGCCAACTAGTATATATATAGAAAAAATTAGCCGGGCATGGTGGCGCATGCCTGTAGTCCCAGCTACTGGGGAGGCTGAGGCAGTAGGATTGCTTGAGCCCAGGAGTTTGAGGTTGCTGATACCACGGCACTCACTCTAGCCCAGGCAACAAAGTGAGACTCTGTCTCAAAAAAAAAAAAAAAAAAAAAATTAACTTGTCTTTAGTTGGGGAATGGGCTCTCCAATTCACCAGAATCTTCGCTCTACACAATTAAGTCACCAAATAGGTATGTTACCTGTTTGCAACCCCAGTATAGAATCCAAATGGCCTCTTTTGGGTCTAAAATTCTTTGACTATAATCAGTGCTTGCAAAATAGTGGTCCATGGGCCATACCTAGCCTGCTGACATGTTTTCACAGAGTTTTTTTTAAGAATCTGAATTAGTCACCAACACTTAGATACTGGGATTTTATGAAAAACTTTCTAGGAAAACATAATTTACCAAAGTGACTCCAACAGAACCCACTTAAATAGACTAATTTTCATAGAAGTAATAGAGAAATTGCAAAAGAACTCTCTCACCACCATTACTACCAAAAAACAAAAAAAGGACTAGGTCCTGAGGGTTTCACAGGTAACTCAGATAATCCCAATGTTTCTTCAACAACCATTCAGAGACTGGACAGAAAGAAAACTACCAAATTCTTTTGTGAAGTAAGAACATTGATACTAAAACCTGACAAAGGTTGCATAAAAAGACAAAGCTACAGTCATCTGTGAATATTATTTTTAAAATGTTAAAATATAAACAAAGGCCAGGTATGGTGGCTCAAGTCTGTAATCCTAGCACTTTGGGAGGCCAAGGTGGGAGGATTGCTTGAGGCCAGGAGTTCGAGACAGCCTGGGCAGCATAGCGAGATTGCATCTAAAGCCAATAGAATTCCATACCACATTAAAAAATAACATCATTCCAGGGAATGCAAATATGGTTAATGGAGAATCCATAAACATAATTCATTATGTTAGTATAGCTAAAGAGAAAAATCATTTGATCTTCTTCTATAGATTAAAACAGTTGTTTTTGTTTTGTTTTTTGACAGAGACACATGACCATGTCAATCTTGTGGGCCAGTAGGGTTCCAGTGTGCTGGAGATGTTAGTAAGACCACAGAAAGCATGCCTCAGAGCCATCCCTTTGAGGGCTGCTCCTGGAGGCCTTACTCCCCAGCATTTCTGGGCTGAGCACTCCAGTGGCCCGAGGCTAAAGGTGCTGAGAGTGGCTACGGGTGCTGAGTAGCAAGCCATCCCATCAGCCTGCGCAGCAACGATGAGCACAGAGACAATCAGGAGGGTTAATGCCGAAAGAGAATGCTATGACTGCAGGTCTCCGGGAGAGCTGGCAGAACTCAGAGTTCTCCAAAAAAGATGGTATACTTTGAGGGCAGAACCAACACCACCTTCTGTAGAACATTGGGACTGTGGTGTATGGGCTGGCTCTGGGAGCTTCCCTGGTCTCACTGGCACCAAGGAGAAGAAGGGGAATGGGCTGACCAGGGAAACAAAGAGACCTGCCATTTTTTGTAGCCCTGAAGCTGCCAACTGGCTCCAACTGGTAGAAAGAAGAAAGGCTAAACCAACTCACACACTCACACAAAACCCCTGTCAGAAGGAGCTTTGCTATGAACCTAAGAGACTTCCTGCCACCCTGGAATTCTACTCTAGTTCCTTCTCTACATACAACCCCAACAAGTAGCTGCTCCAGGAAGAACCCACTTTATCTAAAGGAGAGTTATAGTAAAAAAGAAACAGCACCAGACCTATACAAATATATTACCAAAAAAGCAGGAGAGGGAGGCAGGGACAGGAAAAACAAATGGCAGATGAAAGACACTTACCAAAAAAAATTTTTTTTAACATGAAACAGATGATAATCATGAACAAAGAACAAAGGGCTTAATGAATTTTACAACAAGAGATCAAAGTAAAGATGCAATAGTTCAAAGCAAAGATGCTGAGACAGCCAGAGGAGATGATACTGGCGGAGCTCAGGAAAGAAGTGATTAAAAAAATAAACCATCTCAGAAGTGAAGGTCATTTCAGAACCTCAAAAGGAAGCTAGCCTTGCTGAAAACAGCGGATAAGATTGCAAAAAGTAAGTTGAGTTGGAAATGAATGATTAAAAAGGAGCCAAAAAATAAAGAATACAGTATAGAGGGAGAGAAAGTGAGTAGTATGAATATGTGGATTTCTTCCATTTTTATAGCTGTAAATCTTAAGACACCTTTCAGAACTGATTAACCAAGAAACAGATGTACAAGCATATTTAAAGACAGAAAGGGAACTAACATAATAAACAATTAAGATGGGATGAAAAAAAGCAGAAATATAACAATTATTTTTTCTGACTTTTCAACTTTGTATTATATATACAATGTTTATGTATATCTTATTCAAAATGAATGGATACATTTTAAAGGAATAAAATAAATTCAATGTAGTACAATAAGGAATGCAGAGCTACTGGTAGAGTACCACAGTAAAACTCACTGAAAACTCACTGGGAACCAGGAGTTTTACAACAGAAATCAGTGAAATGAGAAAAAGGCAAAAGGTTTATGAGGTATCTAGGACCGTAAATTTACATGAACTTATCAGGAACGAGATACTGAATTAATTGCAAACATAGTCCAGCTAGATGAAGTATCCTGGATTAGTTATCTCCAGCTCATCAAAACATCACAATATAAAACAGATCTTAGCTGGGCACAGTGAACCCAGCTACTTGGAGGCTGAGGTAGGAGGCTCACTTCAGCCCAACAGTTTGAGACCAGCCTGGGTGATATAGTGAGACTCTGTCTCAAAAAAAGAATGAAACAAACAAACAAACAAACAGATCTTTACCCCAAGATCAAACATATTTGATAAAACAGGTTAACAAAAAGAAGTTAATAAAGTCAGTAGAGAAACCAGATCAAGCCTCTTTGACTTAGTGTTAAAAAAAGAAAAGAAAAAAAAAAAAAGCAGAAATGGAATGTTCTAGGGGCTTTTTATCCAAACCATCTCAGTAGCTGAACCTGTTTACCCTTCACCATGATCCCAGCTGGCGCCCTGGAATGTGTATGTGCGTGTGGTGTGTGTAAGTGAAATCACATGCTTAATAAATCTGTTTAAAATCTGAATGTCTTGTCCACTGGTAACTTACCTTAAAATTTCTATTTAAAATTTCACATTAAACAATAATGCAAAATAACAAATGGCAAGCATGTGGAAAAACTGTATATTGCTGGTAGGAATGTAAAATAGTGGCAGTATGGTAGAAAACAGTATAGTGGTTCTTCAAAAAATTAAATCTAGAATTACCATATGATCTAGCAATTCTACTTCTGGGTATACATGTGAAGGAATTAAAAATAGAAATGCAAAAGTTATCTGTACACCAATATTGATGGCAGCATTACCCATAATAGCCAAAAGGTAGAAACAACTAAAATGTCTGTGTGTGTGTGTGTGTATACAGTTGGCCTTAATATGCATATATGTATATATAGTTGCCTTAATATTCATACACATATATTAGCCTTTAAAAGGAATGAAATTTTGATATATGATACAAAATGGATAAACCTTTAAGACATTATGTTAAGTGAAATAAGCCAGACACAAAAGGACAAATATTACATGATTCCACTTATATGAGGGACCTAGAATAGTCAAATTCAAAGAGACAGAAAGTAGAACAGTGGGCCAGAAGTGGTGGCATGTGCCTTTAGTCCCAGCTACTCAGGAGGCTGAAGCAAGAGGATCACTTGAGCCCAGGAGTTCAAGGCTGCAGTGAGCTATGTGAGCTATGATGATGCCACTGCACTCTAGCCTGGGCAACAGAGAGAGACCCTGTCTCTAAAAATAAAATAAATTTGGATAAGAATATCTCATTGGTGATACCATTTAAAAAAAAAAAAGAAAGTTACTAGGGACTAGGGGAGGAGGGAAATAGAGCGTTAATGGTTTAACAGGCAGAGTTTCACTTTGAGATAATGAAACAATTCTGGAGATGGATGGTGGTCAATGTGAATGTACTTAATGCCACAGAAATGTGCACTGAAAAATGGTTAAAATGGGAAATTTTATGTTATGTATATTTTATCACAATTTTTTCAAAGTTAAAAAAAATCCTTCCCTTTCCCATCCCTTCTTGAAAAACTCATCTCAGATGCCACTAGGTGGGGCCAGGCATGGCAGGTGCTACCTGTAGGTAGGAAGAGGCTGTTGTGGGCCAGCACATGGTATTAGAGCCCTGAGCAGGGTGGGGAGGATGGGGCAGGTGGGTGCAGCACCTACATTTAGGAGAATTGATCAAAGAAGACAATAGGAGCCAGTTTTCTCTCTGAGAAGGGAGTCAAATGTATGGAATGGGAGAAAATTAGAAAAAACCTTGTGGAGTTGGACTGGAGTTAAAGGTGTTGGTGTGAACTCATGGATTGATATAGATAGATAAATAGATAGATATAATAATATAGATATAAATAAATATATATATACCCTAGCTCTGTCCAGGAGAGGGCCTAGGAACAGCAATTACACCATCAGCAATGAACACACCCAATGCCCAGATCTTGGTTTCTAAACATCATTCTCCACTAAAAGAGCAAAGGGGCGAGTGGCCTGTCTCGTCACGAGAAGAGATAGCAGGGACGTCTGCGCAGACAAACAGAAGTGTAGGTGACAGGTTCGAGGCATCACTGCCAAGCTGGGAACCGGGGAGATGGTCAAGACTGACCCCAAGATCATGCAGGATCTCACCTCAGTGGTGCAGATACTCCTGCAGCAGATGCAAGATCAATTTCAGACTATGTCTGACCAGATCATTGGAAGAATTGATGACATGAGTAGTTGCATTGATGATCTGGAGAGAAACATCACCGACTTCATGACACAGGCTGGAGTGGAGGAACTGGAAGGTAAAAACAAGATACCTGCCACACAGAAGAGTTGAAGGTTGCTAGTAACTTACACTGAAATCTGCAATACCATTTTTCCAAGCCAAGAGAAGACTGAATGGCTTTCTGCAGCTAACTACTATGTATAGACAGGTTTTACATTATAATGTGCATTCGTATCACATACTATATAGTTAGTTTAAAGAGTGATTTATCCTGCAGTTTCTTGAACATGGTATCTTCACAACTTGGACCTTGGTCAGTTGTGCTATTAATTATTAAACACTAAAACTTTGGTGGTTCCTGCATAATAATAAAAAAAAAGAACAAAAGTTTCTTAGAGAAACAGCTGATTCCAGAGCTGAGACAGGGAAGGTACAAGATGAGCCTCAAATATATTGTGCTGGAAAGTAACAAGATATTTTTAAAATGATGGGGGCCTAGCTATAAAAATAAAATAAAAATGAGGGCATGTCAAAAGGACACAATAGTTAGCATAAAGGGGCTCCCACTGGTCAAATCCAGGATAATTTGAGCATCAGAATAAATAATGATGGTGGGTGCAGTGGCTAACGCCTATAGTCCCAGCACTTTGGGAGGCCAAGGTGGTCTTGGGGCCAAAAGTTCAAGACCAGCCTGGGTAACATAGTGAGACCCCCATCTCTATAAAAAATAAAAAATTAGGCCAGGCGCAATGGCTCACACCTGTAATCCTAGCACTCTGGGAGGCCGAGGCAGGCAGACTGCTCGAGGTCAGGAGTTCGAAACCAGCCTGAGCAAGACCCCATCTCTACTATAAATAGAAAGAAATTAATTGGACAACTAATACATATAGAAAAAATTAGCTGGGCATGGTGGCGCATGCCTGTAGTCCCAGCTACTTGGGAGGCTGAGGCAGCAGGATTGCTTGAGCCCAGGAGTTTGAGGTTGCTGTGAGCTAGGCTGACGTCATGGCACTCACTCTAGCCTGGGCAACAAAGTAAGACTCTGTCTCAAAAAAAAAAAAAAAAAACATTAGGCAGGCGTGGTGGCATGTGCCTGTAGTCCTAGCTACTCAGGAGGCTGAGACAGGGGAATCATTTAAGCCGAGGAGTTCAAGGCTACAGTAAGCTATGACTACAATACTGTACTCCAACTTGGGCGACAGAGCAAGACCTTGTCTCAAAACAACAAAAAAAATTAAGGAACATCAAGATAAAGAGATATACCCTGTTAGATGACTTAATTAGAATATCATTAAGATATCAAGTCTTCCCAAATTGATCTAGAAAAGAAAATGCATCTCAGAAGGATTTTGTTTTAGATATTGACAAGCTCATTCTAAAATTTATAGAGAAAAGCAAAAGAATTAGAAAAGCTAAAACATTTTGAAAAATAACAAAGTTGGAAGTCTTACACTACCTGATTTCAAGATTTAATATAAAGCTACATTAATGAAGGCAGTATTATGTGTAAAATGTGATAACGTCTGTGGATTGTACCAATGTCAATTTCCTGGCTTTGATATTGTATTATAATTATATAAGATGTTACCATTGGGGAAAATTAAGTGGAGGGTATATGAGATCTCTTTGTACTATTTTTGTAACTTCCTATGAATCTATAATTATTTCCAAATAAAAAGCTTTTTAAAAAAGTATCCAGACCAGGCATGGTGGCTCACATCTATAATCCTAGCACTCTGGGAGCCTGAGAAGTGATGATCACTTGAGGTCAGGAATTCGAGACCAGCCTCAGCAAAAGCAAGACCCCGTCTCTACTAAAAATACAAAGAAATTAGCCAGACAACTAAAAATGGAAAAATTAGCCAGGTGTGGTGGTGCATGCCTGTAGTCCCAGCTACTCAGGAGGCTAAGGCAGGAGGATCACTTGAGCTCAGGAGTTTGAGGTTGCTGTGAGCTAGGCTGACGCCATGGCACTCCAGCTGAGCAACAGAGCATGACTCTGTGTCTCAATCAATCAATCAATCAATCAATAAAAAAGTATCCAGGCTTCTTTACCAAATCTCCAACAGCAGTGTGCCATCATAAGACACCAAAGTCTCTGAAAGAGTCTGGGAATCATATTAGAGCTCTCCCTTCCCAGGGATGCTCTGCAGTCCACATTTGTCTTCTTCCCTTAAATCAATACCTACCAAGGGCTGACTGGGAGTCAGGCCTTGTGCTGGAGGCTAAGTGATATGAGATGAATGGTTTATGATCCCTTCCCAAATAAATTCCCAATCTAGTGGTAAGAGCTTTACTAGCAGTCAAAAGATTTCTGTCCTCATGGAATCACTTACCATCTTTTTGGCTTTGAAGCAATACATTATCTTTTTGCATTGTAGCTTCTTAATCTGCAAAATTCAGAAGAATAAAATATAAATATATATATCTTAAACTTAATCTAGGACCTCTGGGCAGGTCCAAGGATATATGTAAATTATCTGAAATTATATGCAGAAGTATATAATAGCATCCCATTTTTAAGAAGAGTTGTTATAATTTTTTTTTCCAGATTTTGGAGGCTTACTGACCCAGAAAAGGTTTAGAATAACTGAATTGTATTTTTGAATTCAGTTTCTAAGACCTCTTCCATCCTAACATTCCATGATTCTAACAGATCTCTCAGATCTCTCCTTCCATCTCTAATATTCCATGATTCCAGTAGGGATGGAAGAAATCGATTAGAGATCTAACATTCCATGATTCCAAATACCACAAGCGTTCACTCCATTTCCTGAGAAGAAAAGGACAAATTTTAAACGTGGAATTCTAGGATCTTTATAACTTAATCTCCACCAACCTTCCAACTTCATCTCTCACCCCTTCCCCACAACCACTTACCCATGTAGCCTGCAGTTTCCATAAAGTTTTGCTTTATGTAAATGCACTATGTGCCTTTGTACAGGCAATGCCTTCTACCTGGAATGCCCCCAAACTCTACCCTTTTTCTTCTGAAGTCTCAGCTTGAAGGTCCCCTCCCCAGGGGACTGGCTCCTACAGCAGGCTCTGATGTGCTCCCTTAGCCCTGGAAACTGACTACCTGTTACCACACAGGGAATAGGACTGTTGGTTCACTCTGAGCAGCAAACCCAACTGCCAAGGGGTCCGACAGGACAAGTAAAGGTGTGAAGCCAGTAAGCCTAAAAAACACTAAGCCCCCGTTTTTCCACCACTGAAAACAAAATAGAGGAAAATATCAGCTCTAAGGAAAACAACAACCTGAGAGCAATAGTAAATGCAAACAACATTCTGTTTCAGAGAATAGGGAGTGGTGGGGATTGAATCCACTGGGACAGAGTATCTTGTCTAAAGCAAGTGGTCTCTACTCAGTGTCAGCTGATCGTGAACTGGCAGGAATTAGGGTCCAGTGTGGCCAGCTCTTGCACTTTTTCAAGAAAAGCTAGAAATCCAGATTTGCTAGTGAAATCTCCCAGTGTTTACATGTCAGTGACTAAAAAGCATTAAAGACCCACTGCTGTAACTTTCAAGGTTTTCAGGGTATTCAGACTGTTCCATGAGGATCCACTTCTACCAATCCAAAGGAGACATCCTATGAGCGGGGCAAGTTTTATATCAGGGCCACTGATTTTTAATGGTTGTTAAACATGGCCCCATCCACCCCGCACCGAGCTGAAAGGGACTGCAAGGGTTATACAAAACCTTTCGTATGAGGCTCCTGGGCTCCTGGGCTCCCTCTCTGGGCCTCAGTTTCCTCCTTTGTAAAATGGGCATATAAAACCCATCTGTCAGTCAGCTGTCAAACAGAATATAATACTATTTACTGAAGGTCTGTCAGAACCATATGCTTTTACCTGCATCATTTCACTGAATTCTCACAGTAACTTCTATGAGGTAAGTTCTATTACATCCACATTTTACAGATAAGAAACTGTAGCTCTGAGATAGCAAGCAATTTACCTAATGAAAACAAGAGCAAACATTTTAAAACCCTCTTCTTTCCAAGGGTTTTACTTATTTAGTCCTCCCAACAACTCTGCATTATTGTCAGACGTGGTAAGGCATATAAACACTGCAAAGGGGATTCTACCAAGGCAGCCTGACTCTAACACTCCAGTCCAGTGCTGTTCAACAGAAATATAATATAAGCCATACATTAAAATTTTCTTAGTACCCACATTTAAAAAGTAAAAGGACACAGGTGATATTAATTTTAATAATATATTTTATTTGACCTAATACATGCAAAATATATTTCAACACATAATCAATATAAAAATTGTTTTGAGAGTTTACATTCTTTTTCTTGTTAAGTCCCCTGTATATTTTACAATACAGCACATCTCAATTTGGACTAGCTACATTTCAAAGGCTCAGTAACACACGTGGCCAGTGACCACCAAATGGGGCAATGCATTTACAGTTCACTTTATTAATCCTAAAGTTAAAAGTAGAACCCACAGAGCCGCCTGTCCCTTGGTTTCAGAGGACAGGCAAAAAATAATGGCAAAGAGTTCTTGAGCATTACTTTGTGCCAGCAGTGTGTTGAGGATCTTACACACGTTGTATTTTGTCATCCTCGCAATAAGGAGGGTGCCATTTGCCCTCCTCATTTGTCCAGGCGAGAGGACTTTCCTGAACCGCGCCCTCACCTCGAGCCTGGCCGCCGTCACGCTGCCCCGTCCGGATCACCGGCTGGGCGCCAGCCCCGATGAGCCCCTGACTAGCCATCATCCTTATTATTTACCAAAGGGTTGTCAAGAGCTACAAATCAGGGTCAAATGAGGAGCGCCTGCACAGAAAGGCGCGGGTCACCTTCAAGCCGAAGTGTTTATTTGGCTAAGGTGCCGACTCAAAAGTCTACCTGGAAACCCTTGGGACGCTTCTGCTTCTCCTGCTTCTTCTTTTGCTCCGGCTCTAGCTCCAGCTCTCGCACCGGCTCCTCCTCCAACTCCAACTCCAACTCCTCCTCCTCCTGCTCCTCCGACTTCTCCTCCGACTCCTCCAGGACCTGGTGCTCGTAGGCGCCACCATGGTCCAGGGACCATGGCACACTTACATAGGCCTTCTGCATCTCGGTTGCAGCCGCCTCCCGATGCGACTCGAGAACGCTAGAGGGGGCCACACCCAAGAGCTCACACTCGGGTTCCGGGTCCTCGCGCAGACCTGATCATAGAGAAGCCAGAGGTGACTTCCGCTTCCGGCTGCTCTGGCGCTTCGCCGGTGCAGGTAAGCTCCATGCGCTCTCGGTCGGTCCCGAGTCCCCTCCCTCCAGGGTCGCGCCGGCTCTGCTCTCTAAGCGGAAACGCGTCCCTCTTCACCCCGCCCCCGCGCAGACGCAGTGCTGAGCCCACAGCTGCGGGACAAAGAGTGACGCACGGAGCCTGAGTCATGGCGGCGAGGGAGCCCGGCTTGGAGGCTACTGGGAGCCCCTCCGCGATGCCGCCGGAGAAACAGGAAGGAGCTGGCCCGAGCTCAGACCCTCAGCGTAACTCTGCCGGCTCCTCGGCCACAGGGTTTTCACCGCCTGCCCTTGAGCCTTCCAGCCTCAACGCCGCGGTCCCCGAAGCGATTCGTAGCCCCTCGGCGGCGGCTTCCGCGGCCCCTGAGCTGCCCCTTGAGCCCACACCCCTAGGCTCGGCACCTCAGGCCGAAGCCGCAGCACGCTCCTCGCCGGGCCCCGGCGGCTCCCGGCTGGGCCCCGAGACGTTCCGCCAGCGTTTTCGGCAGTTCCGCTACCAGGACGCGGCGGGTCCCCGGGAGGCGTTCCGGCAGCTGCGGGAGCTCTCTCGCCAATGGCTTCGACCCGACATCCGCACCAAGGAGCAGATCGTGGAGATGCTGGTGCAGGAGCAGCTACTCGCCATCCTGCCCGAAGCGGCGCGGGCCCGTCGCCTCCGCCGCCGCACCGATGTGCGCATCACTGGTTGAGAAGCGGTCCTGTGGGCGGCCCGGCCTGGGCGCTCTCTGGGAACTGGGGCCAGGGTCTCCGGGCCTGAGCCTGGCACCGCACCCCGTGTTAATGAAAAACGAGTTTTGGCAGCTCCTGTCGTCTGGTGTGTCTCTTTCGTTCGTCCTTTATTGGGTTTACTTTACCGAACCTATTTCCCACCTTTCTGGCTGGTGGCGAAATGAAGTTGGGAGCCCATAGAATAAGGCCTTTGTTTCCTATTCCCCGAGCCTTTGTTGGCTATTACGAGCTTTTTAGATGTTAACTAGACCTGAGCCATCCCTCCTCCACATCTGGGGAATTTTTCTCTTGAGCTCCCAAGGACCCACTTGCGTTTCCTGCAGGCTAAATAGGGTGGCACTATTAAATGCTCACTTAACCGGCTACCATGCCAATACAGCCACCAATGTGCTCCACCTTCCCTTGGGTACAGGTTTTGCAACAGGCTCAAGATACTGGTCTATGTTAATGTGAAGCGTTTTACTGTATGCCCTGACAGACTAGTTCTTGTGAGCTTTGGCTTATGCCCAGACTTGCTCACCTTCCTTGCCAAATATTAGGTCTCTGGTAGGATTTAAGCAGCAGAACTCTTTGTCTCAACTTCTCTGATGGAAAAAAAAAAGCTGAACTGGTGTGAATTAATGGACTATTTACATTACTGAAGCTACTCTTAATTCTTAATGTCTCCAAGTGGCTCCCTTTTATTTTCTAAACAAGATAATTGTTTCGAAAGGGAAGAATTTGGCAAGTGATGGAGATGACCTGTTATGAAATCTTAGAACCCACAGTGTGCTGTAAGGTTTTTGCCCACCCAGGAAGGAGCTAGTTGGGGTCCATAGGCAGCTTGGATTGGTCCTATTGCAGTGAGGCAGGACTAGTTTTCCTTGTGCTGCTTTCAACAATCAAAATCTAATAAGCCTGCAGCTCACACCAAAAAGCATCAGCCAGACTGGGTTGGCAGGTGGTGTGGGACACGTTGAATATTAAAGACAAATTCAAAGTATTTTTGCTACTTCTTGGGATTTCTTGGCAGCTTGCACCCACCTCCCTACAAAAGATTGATCTGTTTAGAGGATAAAAGCAGGCTTCCTTTGAAAGGTAATGTTGGTCAGGGGCTGTGGCTCACGCCTATATTCCTTGCACTCTGAGAGGCCAAGGAGGGAGGATTGGTTTGAGTTCTGGAGACCAGCCTGAGCAAAACTGTGACCCTGTCTCTACTAAAAATAGAAAAACGAGCCAGGCCATGTGGTGTGCACCTGCAGTCCCAGCTAATCAGGAGGCTGAGGCAGGAGGATCGCTTGAGCCCAGGAGTTTGAGGTTGCAGTGAGCTTATACCAAGGGCGCCACAGCGAGACTCTTTTTGAGACAGAGTCTCACTTTGTTGCCCAGGCTAGAGTGAGTGCCGTGGCGTCAGCCTAGCTCACAGCAACCTCAAACTCCTGGGCTCAAGCAATCCTGCTGCCTCAGCCTCCCAAGTAGCTGGGACTACAGGCATGTGCCACCATGCCCGGCTAATTTTTTCTATATATATATTAGTTGACCAATTAATTTCTTTCTATTTATAGTAGAGATGGGGTCTCGCTCTTGCTCAGGCTGGTCTCGAACTCCTGAGCTCAAATGATCCGCCCACCTTGGCCTCCCAGAGAGCTAGGATTACAGGCGTGAGCCACCGCCACCGCGCCCGGCCACACAGCGAAACTCTTTAAAAAAAAAAAAAAAAGTAATGTTTACAGAAGATTAATACATATTAGAATAGGGTAAAGAATTTTATACAGTCATGTATTACTTAACCATGGGGATGTGTTCTGAGAAATGCACCATTTGGCAATTTTGTCCTTGTGTGAACCTCATAGACTGTACTTACACAAACCTCAGTGGTACAGCTTGCTACACACCTACCGTGTTTCCCAAAAATAAGATAGGGTCTTGTATTTATTTTTCCTCAAGAAGACACCCTAGGGCTTATTTTCAGGGGATGTGTTATTTTTTTTAAGGTACGGTACAACAATCTACATTTATTCAAATAGAGTTAAGTCATCTTCTGGAACATCATCATGACTCTCCAAACCCCGAATTAACATCCTGAATTTCTTGTGACTCTATTTCCTTTAGAACCATTGGCCCCAATCTCTCATGTTGAGCAATAGAGCTCTCATGGGGCAGATGAGAAGGGTTGCTCGTCATCTTCTTTACCGCTCCACAACCCACAAAATGCATGGGTTGTGCAGATACACTGCGTAGCCATGCCCATCACTAGGTCTTATTTTGGGGGGAAGGGCTTATATTGTGCAAATGCTTAGAAATCCTGCTAGGGCTTATTTAATGGGTAGGTCTTATTTTCATAGAAACACGGTACCTATGTAGTATAGCCTATTGCTCCTAGGCTACAAACCTGTACAGCAGTACTGAATATTGTAGGCAGTTGAAACACAATGGTAAGTATCTGTGTATCTACACATAGAAAAGCTACAATAAAATACAGTATAGCATAAATAGCTGGGTGCAGTGGCATGTGCCTACAGCCCCAGCTATTACTGTGCCTGAGGCAGAAGGATTGCATGACCCCAGTAACTCTAATCCAGCTTGGGCAACATAATGAGACCCTGACTCTTTAAAGAAAAAATGTCTTAAAAGATAAAAAGTGGTACACCTGTGTAGGGGAAATACCATGAATGGAACTTGCAGGACTAACTAGAAGTTTCTCTGGGTGAGTCAGTCAGTGGTGAGTGAATGTGAAAGCCTACATTACTCTACACTTCTCCAGACTTTAAAAACACTGTACACTTAGTATATTAAAAAAATTTTCTTCAGTAATAAGTTAACCTTAGCTTATTTTTTACATTATAAACTTTTTGACTTTTAACTCTTGTAATAACATTTAGCTTAAAACACAAACACATTGTACAGCTATACAAATATTTTCTTTATATATCCTTAGTCTGTAGGCTTTTATCTACTTACAAAATTTTTAATTTTTAAACCTTTTGTTAAAAACTAAGACAACCCACACGTTAGCCTACACCTACACAGTAGGACCATCAAGACATCAGTAGGCAATAGAAAATTTTCAGCTCCATTATAATCTTTTGGGACCACTGTGTAAATGTGGTCCAGTGTTGACTGAAACATTGTTATGCAGCGCATGACCATAATTCAATAATACGTGACTGAAACATAGCAACAAGAACTTGTTTTATTTTTTCCAAATACAGATACAGAAGTTTGCATGTTTTGCAAATATTGCTTCAAAGCAACATTTCTATATACAGCGCCTTCTGTTCTAATAGCGCGTAAACATAGATATGTATCCACAGTGCAATGTTGGCTCATTAAGGATCCACCTTGCATACACATCACTTAAAGAAACAAAATGATTACTCAAACCAGAACTGTTTTTGTCAAGGCAATTTTTTATAGGTGGATAGTTTTTTTCAAAAGACAAACTTAGGTAGTGCACATATTTCTAAATGGTAATAGCAATGTTTGCAAATAACAGTTTCCAGTGCTCCAACTTGGGGTGAATTCAACTTGACCTAGGAATTGGGAATAGAGCCCCTCAACATGGCTTTAAATTAGGAAAGCACACTGAGGTTATGAGAACTTGGGGGGAATCTTCCCTGCTTCCCTAAGGACAAAAGTCACAATGAGTAAATTGGGATTATTTCCTTTACTTAAACAGTAAACCCAATAATGGCCACTTGGTAAAATTAGAGTAATTCATTTTCTGCTTCCATCTTTGAACAAGACATGAAATTGACTGCCTTAAAAGTTACAGCTTCCACAGATACTCGACTTTATTTTCAGAAAAGAAAAATAATTATACCTCACAGTTGTGGCGATAGGAAAATCATCCTGTTTCTTCCCTTTTCAGACAAGCATCACACAATTCTCAAATGCAGCTGTCTGAACATAGATGCCATGCACACTCCTTGAGCATTTCTTCCCACACTGGAAACACGAATGTTAGCAGTGGGAAACGGCCTCTTATAGAGGAATTATATCAGCTTTATTACAGATGTTATAGCCACATGTATTCCCTCTGATGGATAAGCTACAACAGGTCAATTTATACTTGTCCTATAATTCATTTCATATCAAATGGTAAATTAATCACTAGACAGAGCATCCCTTGAAACAGATTTTAGTACAGAGGCCTGAATTCATGACCACAGTGACCTGTGCCTATCCATTCCAAAGGCTGCTGGAGATACTGTCCTTGCTATTGAGATACTGGCTACTTCACGTTTACATAGTAAATATTTGCAGCATATAACATTACAGATTCATAAACCCATAATTAACTTGTAAGTGTTAATGGACAACTGTGCTTTGATTTTTGACTTTAGTGATAAGAAAACTAAGTAGTGAAATGGGTCACTTTTCAAAGCATGGAACATTTTCTTTAACTTTGCCTAGTAAGGAAAAACAAAACAGAATATAGCAATTACATGTGGAACCGTAACCTGCAAAAATAACACAAATATTGTCTCACACGGTACAAACAGGTTGTACCTGGACCTTAAGCAGCATAATCACTTTGATCTCACAAAATAATACAAACAGGAAATTTAAAGTGTTAAAGTATATTAACAAAACAATTCTGAACATACCGTTCAGGGAAGGAGAAAAGCGGCACATGTAGATCTGAAGTTTGTTTACAACAATATAAAATAAGGTAATTCCCCAAACCACATTCTTCATAACAAATCTTTATAGTGAAAGAGTTCGAAATTTTGGGAAACCCTTTTGGGACATTAAATAGAACTGGGAAGCTGTGAATATTAAGAAGTGGGTAAAAAATGCTGTCCTTTGGGTACCAGACCCTGCCTGTTTCAGTTTGAAATTCTTCCTAGATTCTTATGACAGTGAGATTCTAGCTCCTCCACAGGTTGTATGGGCTTTGCTAAAAAAAAGCCACAGCCCAGCCAACTCTGGGGTGAAAGCGTACAAAACTTGTCCCTGGTACCATGAAGTCATGCAAGAGATGTGGTGAGAAAAGTGAAGAGTCCTAACGACAAGTCAGGGCAGCCAAGGCTCTGCTCCTTCCCACCCTCCACAGAACGGTGAAGTCACAATGTTCCCAAGAAGCTAGAAAATGAAAATGATGCCTACTGCCTAAACACCATGCCAGGCAGAAACCAGAGGGGTGGTAAGTGCCCCAACCCGAGAGGAAAGTCAATTAAATAAACTTCGAATTGAATTTACAACTGTTTCCAACTAAACTTTTTTGGCTCTCATTCCATTTATCATCAGTGGCACGATTTCAAGTGAAGTTTGTGCAAAAAGACTCTCTTCATTCAATGATGTGCACAGAAGAAGGGAATCCAAAGAGTCTATTTGCTACCTTCTTGGTAGGCTTCGAGATCAGAGTGCCCTGCCCTCCAGCAGCCAAAATGCCCTCTTTGTCCAATGTCTATCACACTCCTGCCCAGATCCCTGAAGTCAGTTGGTGTCACGTGCATTCGGCATGCTAGGTTTATTTATTTAAATACGCGAAGCTCCTCCTGCTGGTGCCCCAGGATTGTGCCCCCATCAGTTTTAGGTGCCCTAGTTTCATGTGGAGCAGCAGAGGGCGATCTGCTGCACCTTGCCCAGGTCCGTCAGCAGCTGCTTGATGCAATGCTTGAGTTGCGGAAGCCTGGCCAGTGGCTCCGGGGGCTCCAGTTCCCCGGTGTAGTCCAGCCAGCTCTCCAACACTGTTGGCATAAGAGAGAGAGAAGACCCCGTGAGTTCCCAACACTCGATTTGCAAGAACATCAGCAAGAGTTTCAGCACCTCATCCTATCTGATCACTCATAAGAGGCAGGGAGGAAGGGCCATTTCAGCCAACATCATCTCAATACCTACTTCACAAAGTATTGCTGCTGGGACAAAGCTCAAATGCTTTAGAGCAGCACAGTCCAAAAGAACTTTCCACAATGATGGATGTGGTCTATGTCTGTGTTGTTCTATAGTACCGACTAGATTTATGCAGCTATTGAGCACTTGAAACATGCTTGTGCAACTAAGGAACTGAATTTCAAAATTTTATTCAATTTTGATTAATTTAATTAGCTACACATTGCTAGTGGTTACTGTATTAGCATACAGTCTAGAAGGACCCACTTTTTTCAGTATTACTGCTCACTTTTTTTTTTGAGACAGAGTCTCACTTTGTTGTCCCAGCTAGAGTGCTGTGGCATCAGCCTAGCTCACAGCAACCTCAAACTCCTAGACTCAAGCAATCCTCCTGCTGCAGCCTCCAAGTTACTGGGACTACAGGCATGTACCACCATGCCCAGCTAATTTTTTCTATTTTTTGGTAGAGATGGGGTCTCGCTCTTGCTTAGGCTAGTCTCGAACTCCTGAGCTCAAACTATCCGCCTGCCTCAGCCTCCCAGAGTGCTAGGATTACAGGTGCAAGCCACAGCGCCCAGCCTTACTGCCCACTCTTTATAAAACTTTCCCATGTTGGAAACCAGAGAACCTGCTGTTTTACCCTCCTGTCAAGAAAAATGAAAATCTATAGGGAGTTAAAAAGGCCTGTTATTATCACTATAAATTCTGGTTTGCTTCATATTAATTCCTGATACACAATCGTCAATGGCAGAAAATACTATTTTATTTTCTCCCCTTATTTGTTTATTTTTAGAGATGGGGTCTCACTTTCTCACCCAGGCAGGAGTGCAGTGGCCCTCTGAGAGCTCACTGCAGCCTTGAACTCCTGCGCTCTAATGAACAACCTTTCTGGCTCAGCCTCTTGAGTGGCTGGGACTACAGGCGTGCACCACCACACCCAACTAATTTTTTAATTTTTTTGTAGAGATGGGGTTCTCAATATGCTGCCCAGGCTGGTCTCAAACTCCTGACCTCAAGCAATCCTTCTACCTGAGCCTCCCAAAGTGCTAGAATTACAGTGAGTCACCACCTATCCAAGGAAGGAGCCCTACCATCCAGCTCCTTCTCAATGGAGTCCATCCTATGCGTGACTTCATCCTGCAGAGATTCCACATGGGTCAGCAGGTTAAACTGCCACTGGTGCTGGGAGCTCAGCAGCCCCTCTCCACCTCTGTCCAGCAGCTTCCGAGCAGGGGCTTCCTCAGGTAAGACCTTTTTGGAGACATATTCTCTCACCTGGGGATGCAATGGCATTTAAGTTACTGTGCGGAGAAAGCCCCCAGCCCCTTTTTCAACCATCCAGTGTTTGCAACCATCTGAAAAACCAGCTTACTCCAAGTCCCTATCTCCCTTTCTTCCTTCCCAGATGGGAACTGGACTGAGTTTGCCTAGTCTGCCAATCCCAACCACCTCAGCGCAGCACAGACCTCTGGCTCAGGGGGCCCCACAGCTGCTTCCCACTGATTGGCCCAATGTCCCAGCCTGTAGTAGGCCTCACAGAATGGCTTCCAAAGCCCTAGGATCTGACCAGAGCAGGGCCAGTATAGACAAGGATTAGTATGTGGGAATCATGGAAATTAGCTTTAAGTCTTAGCTCTCTGTCTCTTGCTGCATGTGTGACCCTGGATGAGTTACTTTACATCTCTGAGCCTCTGTTTCCTTACCAGGAAGGTAGAGGTAATAAAACCTAGTCTGAAGGTTCATGAGGACGAAATAGGATAAGGTATATAAAAACAATGCCAGCTAACAGTCAGCTCAATCAATGGAAGAGATTTTTAACACTGGTTACATCACTTAAGCCCAGTATTTCCTGATTTTGTGCTATGTGTCAGACACCTCTAAGAAATCTGCCTAGTCCACAGGACTACAAACCTTTTCTGGGGTTTGGGATCGAAATGAAATAGATTCTATCCAATATTTATTTAGTGCTTACTATGTGCAAAGTAACGTGCTGAGGGCTTTTCACAAATACGTTCCACAGTAACTGAGGAGCACTGTCACTAGCCCCGTTCTACAGGCAAGGAAACAGGTCTGGTCAGAAAGGTGAAGTAAGCTGCTCAGAATCACAGTGAGTGGCTGAGCCCAGAAGTGAAATTGGGTCTGTCTCAAAAGACTGTATCCTTACCACCCTTGCCCAACACTGTTTAGACACTGACAAGGGCACAAGGATGAATGAGGTAAAATCCCCAGCCTTGAAGGGCTTATAATCTGGGGTCCTCTCTCTCTCAGCAACACGCGGCAATGTATTTAATGCTGGAGGTGACAACCAAAGGATTAAGTCTCTTTGGCTTACGTGGGCTCTCCTGACTTTGTGCCCATTTTAGCAGACCAAAAAATATCTATAATAAGCAAATATAAATACAGTTTTATTAATAAATATCTTTCACAGAATATGTAACTGTAGAAGGAGAAATTACAAGCACTCAAACCTGAATGAAGAGTAAGTGAGCCACAAACCTTTGGGGAGCTGGGTTTGGGGTCACTGTCCCCCCGGCTCCTGTCTTGGTCTAGAGGCCAGCCCAGGCGCGGGGAGAGGGAATCGTCGCCATTCTCATGGAGGGGGTTGACTGCATCGTCAAGGGCAGAGCCCCGAGTCTCCACCACCAGCTTCTGCTCCACGGCAGGGTAATAGGCTCGGGGCTTCTGGTAGCAGTGCTCGCTGGTGATATAGGACTCCTCCATGGACCTCGGCAAGGGTAGGGCCAGGGGCAGGGGCTTCTCTATGGCCCCGTTCAAAGTTCTATAGCTTGGGGCTTCCTCCTTGCTCCTGGCGTCAGTGACATGGATGAGTTTGGAATGAGATCTCCCCTCTCCCGAGCGCTGTTTCCAAGGCTGGCACCACAGCTGCAGGTCAGGATGCTCCCTGCTTCTGTTGGGGGGGCAAGCAAGGAAGGGCTTTGGAGTAACTGGCACCATTGCAAAGGCTTCTCAGTTCCACATGCTCTCCCAATAGGAAGAGCAGCTCCCACCTGACCACAAACCACCATTTATTAAGCAAAGGGGAATATGAATTCTCGGTCTCTTAACAGACCCCTTTCCAGTAAACTCCCACTGCAGACACACACAGTAGGTAGGACTGGACTTGCAGGGGAAGACCTGGCTGCATTTCAATTCAACCACCAATAAGCAGTGCAGCTGGGACAACTCACTCAATCAGTCTCATTCCTGCTTCTTCCTCTGTGAAACTAGGCTAATTATCTGTCTGCCATCAACCACTGAGTTTTTTAAACGTTAAGTGGATTAATTTGAATGGCAGTACTATGTTAGTGATACAGTGTTCTTCAAATGTGGCTTACTAAAAATAACTTTAATAATAAACCATCATGCCGGGTGTGGCGGCTCACGCCTATAATTCTAGCACTCTGGGAGGCTGAGGTGGGAAGATCCCTTGAGGTCAGGAGTTCGAGACCAGCCTGAGCAAGAGCAAGACCCTGTCTCTACTATAAATAGAAAGAAATTAATTGGCCAACTAATAAATATAGGAAAAAAAAAATCAGCCGGGCATGGTGGCACATGTCTGTAGTCCCAGCTACTCGAGAGGCTGAGGCAGGAGGATTGCTTGATCCCAGGAGTTTGAGGTTGCTGTGAGCTAGGCTGACCCCACAGCACTCACTCTAGCTCAGGCAGCAAAGCGAGACTCTGTCTCAAAAAAATAAAAAAAAAAAACCCATCACAATAATCTGGGCGTGTGATGGCACTTGATTACAAAAATGCAATGATGACCCAGGGAGGGGGAAATAAATCAACTATCTCATATATAGGCCATTAATAATGAGGTTTCTAAAAATTCTTCCAAAAACTTCTGTTCTCACCATTTGAAAGAGAAAAGTGTTAATATTAAGGAAAAAACAGGGATTCTTATCCTTTTTAGGACCACAGATTCCTCTAAGCAACCACTATGCTAGAGATAGTGTCAAAATAATATCTTTTGCTTACCAATCAAGAATAGTTTGGATGAAAGGATAAATAAAATATGGTACATACATACAATATATTCAGCTTTAAAAGGAAATTCTGACACATGAGACAGCATGGGTGCACCTTGAGGACATTATGCAAAGTGAAATAAGCCAGTCACAAAAATACAAATGCTATAAGATTCCACTTATATGAAGTATCTAGAGAAGTTAAATTCATAGAGACAAAAAGTAGAACAGTGCTTGCCAGAGGCTGGGGAGACAGGGGGACTGGAGAGTCAGTTAGTGGGTATACTAGAGTTTCAGTTTTGCAAGATGAAGAGTTGTTGTTTTTTTTTTGAGATGGAGTCTCGCTCAGTCAGCCAAGCTAGAGTGCCATGGCAACAGCCTAGCTCACAGCAACCTCAAATTCTTGGGCTGAAGTGATTTTCCTGACTTAGCTTCCTGAGTAGGTGAGACTACAGGCGTGAACCACCATGCCCAGCTAATTTCTTTTCCATTTTTAGTAGAGACTTGGTCTCGCTCTTGCTCAGGCTGGTCTCAAAGTTCTGACCTCAAGCAATCCTCCCAGCTCAGCCTCCTAGAGTGCTAGGATTACAGGAGTGAGCCACCAGGCCCAGCCAAGTTTTGGAGATTGGTTGTGCAACAAAGTGAATGACTTTACAGTACAGAGCTATATGCTTAAAAATTGTTACAATGGTAACTTTTTTTTTTTTTTTTGAGACAGAGTCTCACTCTGTTCTCTGAGATAGAATGCCATGGCATCAGCTTAGCTCACAGCAACCTCAAACTCCGGGGCTCAAACAATTCTTCTGCCTCGGCCTCCCGAATAGCTGGCACTACAGGCATGCGCTACCATGCCCGGTTAATTTTTGATATACATATTAGTTGGCCAATTAATTTATTTCTATTTTTAATAGAGACGGGGGTCTCGCTCTTGCTCAGGCTGGTTTCGAACTCCTGACCTTGAGCCATCCACCCGTCTTGACCTCCCAGAGCAACGGTAACTTTTATTACGTATATTTTACCACAACTAAAAACAAAAAACGTATAATTATACCCCAAAACAAAACAAAGCCAATTACATATGCCATATCTTGATTATGGTGCACACTTATGTCAAAACTCAATGAAATCTTAAAATAGATGAACTTAATTATATGCAAAATATTCCTTGATAAAGTTGATTTTTAAATACCAGACCCCTTCCCATAGGCACAGGCACCACACTTACTGCAAGATGCTCATCTTGAGCTGTAGGCCATGCAGAACCTCAATCACTCTCTGCACATCACCAAGAAGCTGGTGAGTCGCCACAATCTTCTTGGCATTCTGATGGGAGTAATTTTCTTCTAGAAATGTCAGGCCATGCATGTGTCCCCTGCTCAACCATTCTTTGTCATACCAGTACTTGAAGCCAGGCCTCTGACCTAAAGCAGTGACAACGATGGGGTTAGAATGAGGCCTGAAGGAAGCCCATCACTATTGCACAATTATCAAATGAACTACTGGATGGATAGATTAGTGAGTTCATTTTGTTCATTTATTCATCCAGTGTACCTTTACTTAGCACCTACTATATGCTGGGCTGTCTACTAGGTGTTGTGGATACAGTAATGAAGAAGGCATGTATGCTTCCTGACCTCCTGGAACTGGCCAGAGGAGGTGGGTAGGAACCTGGATTATCTCTAAATGTAAATCATATCATTCCCTCCCTTACTTAAAACCTTCCACTGCCTCCTACTGTTCATTGAAGAAAACCTGAAACCCCAGCTCTGGCTTTATGAGGCCCACAGGTCCCAGCTCCTTCCTGCCCTATGCTTCCTACCCTTACAGGGCCCCCCCTTCAGTTTCTGGAACACATCAAACTCTTTCCAGTCTCATGATCTTTGCTCTAACAGCACCCACTCTGTCTAAAGCACTACTTCCGAAGGCCTCAGCAGGGATACATCCTTAACACCACCTCAGGGAGGCCTTTGCTACCTCCCAAAGTGAAAAGAGCCTCTTCACTGCCTCCTGGCATTCCTTATCTTATCATTTCTCCCTCTTATAGCATTCTTCATTACCTAACACAGTCTTGTTTTATTTTGTTAACTTGGTTTTTTTTTAATTTTAAAATAAACTTTATTCTTTTTTATATAAATTTATTTTTATTTCTTTTTCAGCCACTTAAATTCACTGAAATATTTTGTTAACTTGTTTTAACATTTGTTTCTAGACACTGGCCTTGTTAAGAGCCAGAAGAGTAGGAACCATCTTGTTCATAGTTGTATCCCCAGTGCCTGGCAAAAGGCATCTTCATGGATTTATTAATGAATGGAAAGAAGGTGCAAGTCCCCCTTCCAAGTCTACCACCCACCACCGAACAAATGATAAGGTCCCCTTAACTAGATGGCTTCAGTGGTCCTGTTCCTTATAGGGCCCCTTAAGAAGGACTGAAAACTTAAGCACATGTGACTCGGCAACAGTCCCTGCTCCAAAAGCCCAGGGAACAGTTTTCTTTTTTTTTTTTTTTTTTTTTTTTGAGACAGAGTCTCGCTTTGTTGCCTAGGCTAGAGTGAGTGCCGTGGCGTCAGCCTAGCTCACAGCAACCTCAAACTCCTGGGCTCGAGCAATCCTGCTGCCTCAGCCTCCCGAGTAGCTGGGACTACAGGCATGCGCCACCATGCCCGGCTAAATTTTATATATATATTAGTTGGCCAATTAATTTCTTTCTATTTTTATAGTAGAGACGGGGTCTCGCTCAGGCTGGTTTTGAACTCCTGACCTTGAGCAATCCGCCCGCCTCGGCCTCCCAGAGTGCTAGGATTACAGGCGTGAGCCATCGCGCCCGGCCTCAGGGAACAGTTTTCGACAGACTGCTGTTTACCTGTCAATATCTATAAATATGCTGAAACAACCCAGGTAATCCCTATCAAGGTCTTTGGGGCTCTTTCTGGCTTTACTAATAATGCATGTGGTAGGGATATTCCTCAATCCTGTTAATAACATTTTTAAGTAACCTTTAAAAGATGACTCTTTCAGGTTAAACTTTTGGCCCAACCCACCGCAGAGCCAGTCTATAAATGCAGACCTTTGTGAAACATTCAGTGCTCACTTCAAGGAAGAGTCTATTCAGTCTTGGCAATTAAAGTTATAAAAATTCAGAAAGTGTACAGGATTTGATGAAGAAAGTGTATGTGATTTAGAAAGAGGGAAAAGTGGAGAGAAAGGCATGGCAGACAAAAAGTATTTTTAAAAGATACCCTCTAAGAAGCCCTCAAGATTATGTGAGGGAACCTCAGAGGCAGCTGCTGTAGGCAGTGGGGCTGACGCGGCAGGATTCAACGCAGCACCACTTGTTTTACAAGACAAAGGTCAGAGACAAGGTCTTCATCACCTGTCTGGCATTAACTGGTGGAGAGGTCTTGAGCCGGTCATGTGTCTGGGCCTGTATTTGTTCACCTGTCTGATCTTTTGGCCATACTCTTTCCTTGGGATAAAGGGATAAACAGAGGCTGATTCTTCTCAGTCTATGGACTAATCTAGTACAAGGAGATACAGTTTTACAACAAAGGTCATCGGGCCCGGGGGACCTGCTTGATGGAAACTGAACTGTGATGACCTGTCCCTCCCTACATAATCAGCAAAATCAAGAGATTTGATCCTGCAAGCCACTTCTAATTCACTTCCACTTCTAATTTGCTTTATGGGGTTAGGAAAGTCATTTATATTCTCTGGGCACCAATTTCTTCCTTAGAAGCAAAAAAGGGAGTCAGAGCTCCTACCAGGCACACCTCATAGAACCAAAATGAATACAGAAGCAGGAGCTCTCAAGCATTGTCCAGCTGTAAGGGAATCAGGGGACTAGAGCTGAGGGAGAGACTGTACAGGTGGCAATGGGAGACAATGTCACCATCTCACTGACAGCAAGACAAAAACCACAGATTTATAATCCACCCCTTCTAGAAAGGGGCACCCAAGAGCCACAAGTGATCCCTGCAGCCACGAAACTTACTGATCCTAAGGAATTCACTGTTCTGGGCGGCGACAGGCTCTACACAATCATGCCTTTCCCCTTCCCCCCAAGGGCCTATCTCTACCTTCCGCGTGGCAGTGATGCAACACAGGACAGATATTGCCACAGGGAGCAGAGGCAGGTTTCTAAACTTCCAACAGCCTCCAAAAATCAAGGACAGAGCCCACATGCCAATCCTCATAAGCTATCAAGGAAAAGGTGCTCACTTCAGCAGCACATACAATGAAACTGGAACAATGCAGAGATTAGCATGGCCCCTGCGCAAAGATGACGCTCAAATTTATCAAGCATTTCCTATTTTTTATAGATTTTCAGTCACGCAGGATGAAACTTCTAGACATCTGCTGAACAACAGCGTACTTATAGTTAACAATACTACACTGTACACTTAATTTGTTAAGTGGGTAGAGCTCGTGTGTGTGTGTCTGTGTGTGTGTGTGTGTGTGTGTGTGTGTTTTTACCACAACTAGCTCTCAAGGCCAGACCTTCCACTAGGTGAGCCTCTTCACGTGTGCTCTTACTGCTAAGTTCAGGACAACTGGCCACCAGGTGGTCTAGCAACAGAGGCGAGGAGGAGTTGGAGTCTAGCGATGCTGAAGAAATGAATCTCAAGACCACAGACACTTAGGATGTTTCATGTGCAGCTGTGCTAAGGAAAAGGCTACATACTGTTAATGTCCCTGACTCCAGAAATCTCTACCTGGAGGATCTTGGCAAACATAACAGGTGTATTTCTCGGGCACATTTTCTTCCAGTAATCCCATGCAGACCCCATGCTGCCAGCACTGGCACTCTTCACACTGTTAGAATCAAAGAAGCAACAAAAATTAAACTCAGAAGGTGTCCTCCATCCAAAAGCAAGACCCACCTGCTGGGGGGAGGGCTTGAGGGGGCAGAAGGAGGTGGTAGGGAGGAGCACTCCCTCCTGACTAACAGGGGACTGAGCTGCAGCCACACATCTGGAATCGCACTACCCAAGTGGCAGTGGCAGCCACTAGCCACATGTGGCTCTACAAGAAAATTAACAAGTTCAGCTAAAAATTTAGTTCCTCAGTCCCACTAGGTACAGTTTAAGTGCTCAATAGCCACAAGAGGCTAGTGGTTCAGTGCACATTAACATTTAGATCTACTAAACAATGCTGATCTCAGAATAATGACATTTTCACTCCCATTTCTAGAAGTTTACACTTTTCTAATCACTTTATGGGAATAGGTAAAAACTGCTCAAATTCTTAAAGAATGGGTAACTTGGAGTGACAAAAAGCTGAATTTGAATTATAGCTCAGATATTCATTAGCTGTGTAACTTTGTACAAGTCACTTCTTTCTCCCTGGGCTTCAGTTTCCCCAACTGCAAAATGGGATACTATTCCTAACTCCACCCACCCCCCTCCAGGACTGTTTGTGAGGGTTCAATGGTCATGTGTAAAAGCTCCTATTATAGAGCCCAGCTTTATGTATTAAGCTACTACTATTAACTATTAAGGTCAAGATAATTCACTCAGACCCCTCCTGGAATAATCATATGTTAGCACCTTCCATTTATGCTCTCTAAACCTTACCAAGAGTCACACAGCTAATGAGAGTCAAAGGTAGATTAGAACACAGCCTGGCTAATTGCAAAGCTAGTTTTTTTTTTTTTTTTTTTTTTTTTTTGAGACAGAGTCTCACTTTGTTGCCCAGGCTAGAGTGAGTGCCGTGGCGTCAGCTTAGCTCACAGCAACCTCAAACTCCTGGGCTCAAGCGATCCTTCTGCTTCAGCCTCCCAAGTAGCTGGGACTACAGGCATGCGCCACCATGCTCGGCTGATTTTTTCTATGTATATTAGTTGGCCAATTAATTTCTTTCTATTTATAGTAGAGACGGGGTCTCGCTCTTGCTCAGGCTGGTTTTGAACTCCTGACCTCGAGCAATCTACCCGCCTCGGCCT
>VSMD01045070.1:0-12266 GCA_008750895.1 Mirza zaza | reverse complement strand
ATATAGAAAAAATTAGCCGGGCATGGTGGTGCATGCCTGTAGTTCCAGCTACTCGGAAGGCTGAGGCAGCAGGATTGCTTGAGCCTAGGAGTTTGAGGTTGCTGTGAGCTAGGCTGACGCCATGGCACTCACTCTAGCCTGGGCAACAAAGCCAGACTCTGTCTCAAAATAAATAAATAAATAAATAAATAAATAAATAAATAACACTCACTCTAGCCTGGGCAACAAAGCCAGACTCTGTCTCAAAATAAATAAATAAATAAATAAATAAATAAATAAATAAAAATAAATAAAACTATTCACAAAAAATTTCTTAGTTTGAGTTTTTCTCTTCTTCAAAGTTAGACAACTATTAAGAAAAGAGTGATGATTGCTTTTCAAATATCTCTGGTACTGAGGTATTTGTACCAGCCCCTCTTTTGTTCAAGAGCCTCTGTGAAGACTTTCCTGTTTTTAATTATACGTTAAGCTATGTGAATTTGAAGGTCAGGTTTAGGGCTAGGGGTTAGGTTTATGGCTAGTGTTAAGGCTAGGAGTAGAATTAGGACTATAATTAGGAGTTGGGGTATGTTTAGAACTAGGATTAGGATTATTGTTCAGGTCAGGATTACGGTTAGACCTCAGACTAGAGCTGTGGTTAGGGCTAGGGCGAGAGCTGGCACTATGTTTAGCATTAAGTTTAAAGTTAAGGATAGGATCTGTTTTAAATATAGGGCTAAACCTAGGGTTAGGTGAGGGTGAGTTTTAAGCCTAGTGTTTGATTTGAACTTGGGCTATATTTGGCACAGAAATCCAAATCTTTGATGGTTCAGAGAACACTTCAAGGTCATGGATACACTCATATATTTTTGCTTGCAGTCCACATTTAGATTATGCAAACTTTTTAAAATTAGGGTTAGAGCTAGGTTAGAGTATGATCTTAATCAAATCAAATTCTCTGAAACAGAGTTTTCTCTTCTTTAAAATAGTGATAACATTTACCTTATTATAGAGCTTCCATGTGATAAAAAAGAAAATGTTCTACACTGTAAGAAAGTTCTTAGCAAACCAAATTATAATGGAAACCGATATGATTTTTTTTCAGAACAAAGCTAAGTTTGAGATGGTTTGGGTAATGTGATGATTTTTATAAATATTCATATTCATATTTATCATCAATCGCAATTCATTCCAAAATAAGCATTAACTGAGCACAGTATGCTGTATATGGTATTATGGTAGTTGTTTTAGAGTTTCTTCTATGGGGAAATATATTCATATTTCATGGTCCTTTCCCTGAAAGAATTTCCCATCTCTAATTGATCAGACAAAAACTCATCTGAAACTACAGCAAGTATTTGAAGGCAATATGCACGTGTGTAATATGTTTGATTAAAATTATTATTGGCAAAAAGTTTAACACATAATTGAGAGCTGGTATAATCCTAGCAGGCTTTACAGAGCACTGAGTTTTTATTTGTGGGCTTTCAAAACCGAATGGGAAACATGATGGTGGGGAAAAACTAAGATTCTGGATATAGGTTGGGCATGAGAAGAAGCAGGGTAAGACCACTGACAAGAGATGAGGGACTTAGCTTGAATTCATCACATGTCCTCACCTGGAATCATTGATTTTAAGCTTGCAGCACACAATAGATTAGATTTCGAACTGAACTACAGGAACAGAAATCCAAATCTTTGATGGTTCAGAGAACACTTTAAGGCCATGGATACACTCATATATTTTTGCTTACAGTTCACATTTAGATTATACAAACTTTTGGAGCAGATTTTTTTCTCAATTATTGTGCAGCATATATTTCTTCTTTACTCTGCATATGTGATATGGAATAACATATTATTCACCTATGTGTTCACGTGTACCTATAATAGTCACACAATCTTACACCAACTCCTTTGTGTCAGTCCATGTGTTGACCATGTGTGCATGTGCATGCAGCAAGGGGATAAACAAACAGCACACCCTGAGATGAAGAGCAGGCTTCTATTTCCTTTGTGTATTAAAATGAATAGTAGTTATGAGCCATGACCTTTCCTTTATTCTGAGTCCAAATTAAAAGTCATTTGGGCCTTTCTCATCAAGCTACCACCAAAAAACCTCACCCTGTCCTGGGTTTTGAGGTGTGGCATGGCCACCATGAGTTGAAACCACCTCCCCTCACTCTTAAGATTCTCCCCATTCAAGGAAAAATCTTGAGGCTGGAACAATATTGTTCAGTCAACACCCTCTCAAACTCTGGTGAGGATGAAAGGTCCATTGCTCTCTTTTCATTCTTTGTGACATTAAGCCCTGTTTTGCTTTTCTTTAATACAGATTTATCCTAGGGCCTGCTCTTTTTCAATGTGATCCACTTGGCCGCACCCATTTGGAAGAGCCTATTACTCTGGTCAGGGTTGGTTTGGCTTGCTTCAAGCTCTTGCTGCATTCTTTTTTTAGAGCCTGCCAAATGTGGGACAATGGGTGTGCCTTGTTGACATCCTGTGGTTCATCAGATATGTAGGATCACTCTGCAGTGCAACCTCTTTAGAAGGTTGCAGCTGTGCTGGGAGGCCCAGGTCAGCATGTCTAAGAGGAAGCACGAACTCTGATTCACATGAAGGGTTATTTAACCAAAATGCTTGTGGGAAATGGGAACACGGGCATGCCTTCCTTTATGAAATACATAGGGCCCTCCCCATACCCACATTAGCGATTTGTTGTTGCAAATCACATTTGCCTATCTCTGCAAACCATAATTTATGCAAAATAGATGATTATATTACTTAGGCATTTATAAAAAAGGAATCACACACAAAATGGATCTCCTGGGTCACTTATGATTTTCAAAGTCTGTGTCCCATTTTTTATATGCCACATGCAGACCACAGAGCCACTTTCAAGAATAACTTAGGGACATAGGAAAAATTAGTGTGCAGTTAATTGTGTGGGAAAGATTCAAAGGACATAATTTTGGACTGGAAGAGGCAAGGATCACCAGAATTTTGTTATTCAGTTATATCTTCTAACATAGCCACACCACATCCCCAATGACAAATTTAAGTTGATTAACAACCTCATCTTATTAAGTGCAAATACTCCCTCAGGTGGTTAGACTTCATTCATTTTAGTACTTCATTCATTCAATTAGTACTTCATTTTAGTATGAAGTACTTCAGTGGGATGTATAGTCTTTTCTTTCTGAGTATCTGGACTCCCAGAAGAGGGGAGTACGGAGGGAAGAGGTGAGGGTGTGCTTCATCCCCAAATCGATTGCAGGAAGAATTATCAACATGAATTTGAATTAATAAAAATATAATCACAGTTTATCCATGATTAGGTTCCACCGAATATTTTTAAAATAAAGAAATGGACTGAGAGAGAGAGAGGAAGGTATAAATCAAATGTAAAGGCTTAAAAATTGGTGAGTCTTGGTTCAAGGTATATGGATGCATTTTACCACTTGTGCAGCCTTTCTGCAGATTTTTAAATTTTCAAAATAAATAGTTATTTTAAATAATGAAATCTCATACTTAAAGAATTTATTTTAAAATCATCAATCTTGTCAACCAATGGTTGATACTTTAATGCTCATTTTTCTTAGAGCAGGAAGAATGGCAGCCATGTTTATGGCAGGGAAGAAGACGGTGACAGAGAACAAGAAAGCAAAATGAGAAGGGTATCTGGGGGCCAGAAATTGAGAGGTGGGAGTTAAGAGAAGAGATTGAAACTGAAAATGAGATTAGAGGAAAAGAGAATAGTTCCATACTATGTCAATTTCACCAAAATTCCTGCCTGTGAAATTTCTGACATAGACTGAGGTGAACTGAAGCCAAAATTAATAGATCAACCCTGGACCTTGGAATTGAATTTCTCACCTTTCTTGATTTATTTTATCTTTCACATTTAGTTTCTCCGAGATAGATCATTGTTTTCCCCAGTCAGCACTTTACCCCCATTAAAAAGAAGAGAACATTTGATTTGTCCCTCTTCCTTCCCTTGTTTCCATCAATTCTGACCTGCATTTCTGAGATCATCCTATTTTTATCTTATTAATGAGGATGAAAATGAGAGCTACTTTTATTGACCACCGATTGTAGATAGGTTGCTATGCTAGGCATTTTTCATATAATTACTTTAATTTTTGACAATGAGACAACTGAGGGTCAGAGAAGTCAGGGAGCTCATCCAGGCCCAGAGCTGTGATCACAATTCACAGCAATACCGTTCCAAAGCCCATTGTCTTGAAGTTACACCCCATATTTGGCAGGAAGAGCTTAAACTGAAAGAATCAAAGGGCTGCAAACATGCATTGCCCACTAATTAAAAAAAAAAACAAAACTTAAAATTATCTATTAATTTTCATGATAACATTAATGACAATAACTTGACAGAAATCAAAAGGAAATTTTAAAGAGTTCAGTAAAGTAAAGGTTGAGAAGATTTTTATAGCTCACCCATGTTGAATTCTGCACTTAACCTTTTAAGGGTGGCAAAAGGGGTAGGAATCACCCCTGGAGACAGATGACCCAGCTCTGAGCTCTGATCTTGCTCTGTGACCTAGGAAAACTCTCTTCAACTATCCCAACCTTGTCTCCACTCTTTGTGAATTGGGTTTAGCAAACAGTCCCTGCCTTCCCTTCCTCTGAGGAGCTGCCAGTGAGCATCCAGATAATGACTGTAAGACCTGCCCCCCCACCTTCCTAAACAAAAGGTAGCAGGCTATCTTTGCTGCTGTCATTATTAAATCTGGCAACAAACAGAAATTGGCAACATTTCCCACCATTTCATGATACTCCAAAGTTTCATTCTTTCTTTTTATAGCACAAACATCTCAAAATCATTAGAATTTCTCCCATGATTGTGGTTTCTTCATTCCTCAATTATAAAACCTTAGCTTAACTCTTGTTCAGTTCAACTATTTCCAAAACACAAGCGAAAATAGGAATTATTTATATACTAATCAATTTCCTAAGTGCCAGCTTTCCTTTCTGACTACAGAACATGAAAATTAAAGGAAAATGTTGTCTCTGATATTTTAGCAGACATCATCATTGGGCAAATAGGGCAGGGTCCCCTAGAATTTTGGATTTCATAGACTACTAATTTTATTTATAATAAAATGTGTGTGTGTGTGTAATATCCTAGTTGGCCAAGCACACGCAATCACATGCACAAACTCTCCACCAACCATCAATTATCAAAGCCACTTTCTAAAAGAAAGGGCAATTTAGCCCATAAAATATTTTCAGAATCAAAGAGGAAAGTTCTTAAATTGAAGTAAACTTGATGTTAATGAAAGATAATAATCTTTTTTTATTCTAATTTCACCATGGTCCCTTGGAAACTTTCCTACAGACACTAGTCATATATGAGTTATTGGAAACATTGAACTTGTGGACATATTAAGAGTGAACTGTCCTCACCCATAGGAGGTGTTCGGCCACTACCCACTCAAGGCCCCAGTGCATTTCTTAAACTACTTCCTCTGTGCCTTCCTTGCTTCCTTAAAGAGACTGTTTTTACCCTGGTGTGACTGTTTCCTTTCAGAGAACATCTTGCTCAACCCCAGCAGGTCCTGTCATGGGCTTTATGACCTGTTAGTAAGTAAATGGGTGTCTCAGTTAAGCTGCTCTTGTCCAAAATAAAAGAAGGAAACATGCCTTTCAGAGTTTTGTCTTTGTTTTTGCTTTTGTGAAGTCTTCCTTTTTATTTAATATAACTGACAGAAGGCAATACTGATTCCTCTAAAGAAAAGACAATTTATGGAAAAAGAAATATCTTTAAAGTCCTGTGTCTTATTTTATTTCTCTCATTTGAAAAGATAAGATTTATTTAAAAGATGAAAATATCTCTCATTATTTTGTCTTTTTTCTTAATATTTACTCATATATTTTGGGAATGCATTCTCTGAGGACCATGATGTGAAATATTCTTGAGATAAACACAATGACTCATCTAGCTGTGCTATTGAAAACCTGGAAATTCAAAAGAATAAAAAAAATAGATTAATTGGGAAGAGAATTCAGCTCTCCCTTAGAAAAAGAATTTAGAGAGGAAATCAAGTCTTTTTGAATACAAGTCTTTTTGAAATCAAGTCTTTTTGAAATTGAATAAAGTCATCAGAATGAAAATATTCTTCAGTAAATGTAATATTAAAAATATAAGAACTGAGAGAATAGTTCTAAAAATACACATCACTCCCCCACTTCACACATTACCTCAACCCACAGAGTAGCATTCTTCTGTTTCTCTGAGCATGTTAAGAAGGATTCCACACTTGGACATTTCTTATCACATATATCCAGTCCGCAAGGTCATGCCCTGCAGCCATTCTTCTCTGTCTCCAAAGTCATTTACAGAATTGGGTGTAGTTTAGTGTATTCTAGTTCTTCATTATTCTCTATCCCAAAAGGTCAAGGCATGCTATATAAATTCTTGAACTTGAAAGAGGCACTGACCCGAGATATCCAGCTCTACCAAATGAAAACATTCAAAAATACCGTTTATCCCTCCAATAGCAAGGGCTGATATTAAACCCTGGGGAGTAGGAATATCCTCTAACGAGACTGAAATTGCTCTAATTCAGTTACTCAAAGTTCCCCAGATTTCAATGATTCCTTCAGAACTCAGAGAAAGGCATGTTTTGTTCTACAAATTCAGTATCTGTAATCAGATAAATCCTTCTAGTCATGTCTAAACTTTCAGAAAGTGTCCTACTACTTAACTAAATAGTCTGGCAGGTCAGAGAACTGGGTTTTGTTCCTTGGCAAATGATCACAAAGCTACATCTCCCGGTTTCACCACATTTTACCATTTGATAGCAAGAATTTCCTCAGTTCCTGTGAGGGTGAGATAAAACATGGGCACACAGAACAATCTGAGAAAAATTAGAAAGCACTGCTAATATTGTATGAATATGAGGAAACTTGTCCATTTTTACAAAAGCCTGCAACTGGTTGGGAAGTGGCATGGACTCTAGTCCAACACACGTGATTACAGTACTTCAATAACTATAGTTTAAGGACTCTCACTTCAGATAAACAACATGAATGAAGTCCTTCTGAAGTAGGATCTACTTCTATAAATTTTCTGAATTTAGAATTATAATAAATAAAAACAATAATTTAGAAGTCTGGCAATTTCATTAATATCTTCCAATGGGATATATAATTTTTGGCTTTCAGGGTAAAATTATAGAAGTTATCTTGCATTTTTATCACCTAAGAGACTATTTAAAGTTGATGGACTTTGACATTGGTTTTAAATAAATCTGATCATTTCCCTTCCTTGAACAGAATTTGTTGGTATGAATATAGAAAAAATACCCATCATCAACATGATAAATCCTCGTATGTAAGCAGTAACATGTTAATAGAATCCACAAATAACAGACCATAATTCGTAGTATCAATAATCATTGGGTACAGGATTTCAATCCTGAGCACACTGCATAAGAACATGAGCCTATCTAAGTTCAGGCACACATCTTATTTAACTCAACCATGGAGCAATATGCCCAGCATATAGCAGAACCTCCATTACTGCTAAACTGTAAGTCCTATGAAGATATGGATGTCTATCATATTGCCTATCATAGCAGACAATTGCCTACAGACAATGGGATTTATTAAATATATGTAATATAAATGGATAATTGTGTGAATTAATGGATGGTTTGAGTTATCTAATCAATAAATAAATGCAAAGGTGTTTCAAAGGGAGATAATGTTATGGAGGGAGCTACTAGTAGGGCAAATATAATGGAAGGGCAGGTAGGTTTATTCTTAGAGGCCATAGCAAGCCATTAAATATTCTTGAGGGAAAAGAAGTTGGTGGAATTGCTATTTAAGAAATATCGCAGTGTTTTTCATATGATAAATTGAAGCAAGAAGAGAATAAAGGGAAAAAGAGTCAAATATATTCACAAGCTTTAACACAAAAGGAGGAGATAGAGAATGTCACCTTCCAATTGTTTCCCTTTTCTCTACCTCTCAACATCCTTTTAACATTCTACAAAACTGTTTGGATAATTATTTAAATATCTTCTTAGCTTACTTTCTTTCTCCTCCAGTCTATTCTACACCATTATATTTACATTAAATATTTGTAAATTTCAATCATTTTTTTCTCAAGCATATAATCAGAAACCTTCAACTGTTCCCCACTTTCTAATTGATCATGTTGAGACAGGTCTTGAAGGCTACCAATATGGGCAGTAAAAAAAAAAAAAAAAAAAAAAAAGTTTTGTACTAATATTAGAAAAAGAAAAACATTTAAATCCACCAGTCTTAACCACTTACCAACCAATTTACTCAACCAAGTAGCAAACTAGAGATTCCTAAAGACCTTTCTAACCTTACATTTTATATTTCATTTGACTTTATCTTTGAGGATGTTCTTTATATAGCCTCAACCAGTGCTTCTCTAACCTCACTGTATGCATGAATCACCTGAGTATCTTGTTAAAAGGAAGATTCTGATGTAGTGGAACTAAAATGGGCTAGAGATTCTGCATTTCTAACCAGCTTCCAGCTTACTCTGATCCTTCTGCTCCGTGACCATTACCATGAGCCTCATCCCTAAGCCACAACCATATCGTAGGACTTCATGTTGATAAAACAATATCTATTTTTTCCTTTCAAACTATGTTGAATCTATTAGTCAACTTGGAGTGTCCTATTCATATTCATCTGTCAGAAACTGTTTCATCTTTTCCCTAATCTATCTTGTCACAGCTATCTTTTCCCTAATCTATCTTGTCATCTCAATAAAGCTCTTCTTAATCCAATCCCTTACCCACAAAGGAAGCCATCTTGCTTTTCCTGACTTCCTGTAGTTTTTTGCATATTTCTTGTAGCATCATGGAAACCTTGAGTTATAGTTATTTGTAAATGTATATTGCCTCCTACCCTGCTCTAGGTTGTAAGCTTCATAAGAATGCAATGATAGCTGCCACTTTTGACTAAAGACTAGGAGGAAGAGCATTCTAGGGGGAGGAAGGGAGGAGATATGGTCACACTAGTAAGTGTCAAAGAAATTTAAGCCTAGTACATCTGATCTCAGCACATTTTTTTAATCACACTTGGCACACACTGTAATACGCATGGCTATATCGTCAGAACACAACACCTGACACATTGCTGGATTTCCATCCTTGTTTACGTTTGGCAATGGAGACATAGTGAAGAAATGACAGTCCTATTTTTTGCATTCTCAAGTTTAAGGTGTTGGAAGACCGCCCAGTGAAGAGGTTCTCCCTAAATCTGGAATTTCAGAGGTTAAGAGACATCCAGAGCAACCGAGCTGGGAGTGGTCCATTTGGAGAATAAGCTGCCTATTCCACCTATGGAGCTGCAAAATTAATTTATTCACCATCATTGGCTCAGGACATTTTTATTTCTTGAGATACAAGTATAGTAATGCAATATATACAAATGTCCTTTTAAATTACTGGGTCCTGGCCCTTTTATATTTGACATGTTATATGAAAGCAAGAGGTCATTTCATATATGCTTTAGTATGATACCAGTTACATCTAAAATACTAAAACATTAATCAGGGCAACATGATGTTTTACAAATCATGAAAAATATATTGCATGTGTAACTTGTCTTTATCTCATGATCTATCTCTTTTGCAGTACATTTTATTGCTTGGGATTTATAGGGCCATTTTTCTGCATGGCTTATACAACAACACACATCAGTGTGTCTGCCTTCAATCATCAAAGGGCAAAAATTCCGGTCAGACATCAGTCGTTTGCCAAGCTCATCTGGATTAACAAAGGTCTAGAGCTTGCATTCAGCATACACAGAAAACAATGTAAGGTATGTCTGTAGTAACGTCAACTTACCTCTGAATTTATAATGCCAAGATTTATGTCTGCTGTGCTCTTAATTCAAAGAATTATTGACTGTTGTGATAAAAATATTTTTTTCCCACTTGCTGCTGTTGTTCCTATACTTGTAGGGCTTGTATACTTGCCCTATAATTGTAGTCCTGTTAGTTTTCACAAAATAAGCAATAAACCTCTCCATGCCGCTTACTCAGTAATTTCTGATTGGAGTCTGAGGTAGGACTTCCTTGGGCAACTTTGAATGGAGTAAATATGCTCCTAAGTGGAAGAGAATCTTGTCATTTCTGTTCATCCCATCCTGAATACAACATATGGCCTGAGAAAATGAAAGCTATTGAAGACCCGCATAGGAACTCCCCAATGAAGTAAAATCATTGTACTCTCAAGCCCTTTGTACTTTTCCCCAAAGCATACAGTTTATAGCATTTAATTCTCACAATCACCCTGTGAGCTCTGCAGAGTAGATTGTACTGTCTAATTAGCAGGTATGTGAACTTTGCCCAAGATTCAAAAGATCAGCCACAAGAAAACAGAGGTAATGACAAAGACTGGGGCCTTCTCCCCTGGAGTAAGTCAAATGATAAATAAAGATCCAGAATGATCTCAAAAATTTCAGAAATGATCCAATGCTTGTAGAGGAATAGAGCTTTGTTAGCTGAATAGACAATTGTTGAAATGAGTTAGTGAGTGAGCATTTATGAAATATTTATTGAAAACAAAGAGGAAGAAAAAGAAATGGCCAGCATCATTAAATCCCCCTCTGAGTGTCTAAAACCTCAATTCACCCCTCAAACATTATTCAATATCTCAGAAGCTTCTAATAAGGGGCTTGAGAGGACAAAATACTCAGAATCTATACTTAATAAAAATACATTCAGATCATATTGCTCTCCAAGTAAATCACTCTTTCAATGTTTCCTCAAGTGATGTCCACATTGGTACTTTAAAAAACGCATGCAATAACAAGAGGTAATATATCAAAGAGCTTAAGAACACAGACTTGGAGATTTGCTTCTTGGAAAGGTATTTGAACTCAACTCTCTAGGTATACAAATTCTGATATTTAAAAAGGGGCTGGTATTAGTTTTAAACAAGTTAATACACATACAAATCTTGCATTTTGCCTGATAGATAGTCAGTGCTCAATGAATGTTAACCATGCAGTCTTATTTGTACTCCTGACTTTATTCAATGTGCCTCTGGAACTGAAGCAATGCTATCTATACTGTGACACAATATTGGATGAAGAGAACTAGATTTCAGTGGATTCTTTCCACCCTGCATCATCAGAAAATTGTCAGATAAGGAACATTGAAAGTCAGACCAAAAACCTCTGTGTGTGGTTTTTCTCCAAATGAATTGAGAAGTAGAGTCCACTCTAATCACCAAGGTAAATTAAATCTTGAATTGTGCCCAAGGCAGAAAAGGGCATCTGCCATAACTATTCATTGTAAATAATGGTGTCCTATAGGAATCCTTTTTAATTGTTCATTTCCAGAATAAAGTTATTAAAAAAGAGAGATGGAAGAAGGAAGGAGGGAAAAAGGGAAAAGAAAGACAAGGCAAAGAAAGGAAAGGCAAGGAAAGAGATAAAGTAAGTTTGGAAAATTGAATAGCATTCCATTAACTCTTCCAGGACAAGATCAGTGACTTTTCCATGAAAAGGAAAGGAACTTAGACAAAGCTAGAAATAAAAACAAACATAAACAATGTTTTTAGAAGGGAAAGTATTTATAACATATTAATTTTTCAAACATATTTTGTCATTTCTTTTCCACTACCACTAATAAAGTAAGTGGCAACAGGGGAAGACAAACAACACTCTAGGGCCAACTATTTATTACTATGAAGTGATCAAGGTTTTTGAGTATAGGTTGACCCTGTGTTCTCTGGAGAAGTTAGCAATAGCGCTGACAGATGACATTTGTATCAGTTTGGAGGAAAGGATGGGGAAATGTTTGAGTTCTTTGCTCATGACATGGAATTTCATCCTTGAATGACTGGTTTGGGGAGTCGGCTGAAGGCTCTTTTCAGGGTGATGTTCACAGTTTTTTCTTCCTTTAGAGACCTGACTCTTTGACATGTTTTTGAAAACACTTCATGCCATTACAGAGTAGAAAATGGAGAATGGAAATTAGAGCTAGAGCCATGAAGAATTCATCCCCAAAATACTAGGAAATTCTGATCATTTGAGATCTTCTTCTTAAGCAAAGAGTGCTGATATTAAAGAGGTTTGATAAACTTTGCATCTTTTTTCTAATGTCCTTTCACTTAGACTTTTATGGGAAGGATGCTGCAGGCAGGCATTAGGTTCTCCTAGCCAAGATATGGGAACTATTTAATATATCAGAATGTTTTCCCAGGTATGGAAAATTAAAATAATTCCTGTGTGCTCTATAAATCAGGGTCTTTTAGCAGTGGTGGTAGGAT
>VSMD01045068.1:0-28689 GCA_008750895.1 Mirza zaza | reverse complement strand
GCGCAGGTTAGTTGTGGATGAGGAATCGGGCTGGGTGGAGTGGGGAATGGGAGTGACTGCCAATGGCTATGGGCTTTCCTTTCAGGGTAATGGAAATGTTCTGGAACTAGATAGTGGTGATGTTTGTACAGCATTGTGAATGTATTTAATATCAATGAATTGTATACCTTAAAATGGTTAAAATGGTAAGTGGTATGTGTATTTTACCACAGTTAAAAAAAATTAAGCCCAGGTGTGATGTTTCACACAAGTCCTTATTAAGAGACATTTATATATGCTTGGAAAATATCCTGAAAACTAATCGTAGCTGTCTGGCTTAATTCTTTATTTCATGGAGGATAGGGGGAAAGTTTTATTTGGTATTTATTTAGGCCCACACTCTTTGAAAGGGGGCTTTCATGGGCTTGTCAAAATAGAATTGAACATAAACACAGGTGAGCAAATATTCAGATACGCACATATCCCCAATGAATCCCTTCTTTAAAGCCCTAAACAATTTAGAATTGAATAGGATGCGTTTTATACACGGGCCTTCCCCCCCCCCCCAATAATACACTCTAATCTCCAATTGTTTTCTGCATGTGAGCAACGAGACAGATTCAGCCTCTGTCTTGGGAGATGACTTTAACATTCTGGTAGCAAGGAACAGCCTCACCTGCGATCTTGCTGCCTATTTCTGGGATCTCAGTGAAAAGAGAAGACTCTGGGGATATGTGTGTGTGTGTGTGGGGGGGGTGTCATATTCTTTATCAAGAGCATCAGCCTTGGAATTAAAACAGGTAGAGAGGGTTTGGACAGGCCTCCCAAGGCTAAGTTGAAGCTATGGCTGGGGAGTGAGGTAGCACAGGGCAGAGGAAGAACACTGGCCTGGCATTCTTGGCCTGGTTTTGGTATGGGCCTTGCCTGCCCTAATCTGCTTTGTGCTCCCAGGACATCATTTCAATTCATATATGCATATATTATCTGTAAAAATTAGCCTAGTCCCTAAAATAAATAGAAATGGAGGGAGGGAACCCCACCTTTGACCAAACTTTAAAATGTTAGCCACAGTCGTTGTGCCGTATTTCTTAGTTGAGTTGGTGTATCATCCATCTGACAGTTCTTAGAATGGGAGACATTGGTGAAAATTCTGTAGCCTAGAAAAATTACCGATGGCATCTAAAGAGATTTCAAACCTTTGGTAAGAATGATTGCTATGTTCTTTTTTCTTTTAATTCTCTTTGAAGTAATATTCATTTAGTATTTCAAGTCTGTATCACCCTGTTCTTTCCTCGAGTGACATGGATAAAATGCTAGCCAAGCTTCTTTGTTGTTTCTACCATTTTTTTTTTTTTTTGGAGACAGAGTCTCTCTCAGCCTGGAATGCAGTGATGCAGTCAAGTCAGCTCACTGCAGCCTCCTGGCTACCAAATTTTCTGATCTACATAGTTATTAGGAGGTGGAGGTATGTTTAGGTATATTTTCAGAGGGGTGGATTTTGATATATTTAGGCTTAGATCCAAAGCATTCCACCAGGCTAGTTTAGCAAATGTTGAGACTAACAATACAAAATGCTCCCTATAGGTTCTGTCCACCAAAACACTTGTCAGGGATGACTCCCCACCCCACCCCCATCACATACATCTTCCTTTTTCCTTTTCCTACCACACTCCAGACTAGAAAAAAAACAATACTATGTCTTGCTTAAGCAATGTTTGGATTTCCTCATAAACAAACACGTGAGAGAAGAGAAGCTCAGTCTGTTCTGTTTGTTTGAGGCCCATTGTCTACTTTCATTTTGACCCAGTTTCTCTCGGGGCCGGGAATAGAAGGGGAATTTTAGGCCTCACAGGAGATTATCAATGGATGCTTTCAGGCAGTTCTCTGAAACATGTGCCTCAGTAGTAATTACTTGCCTAGGATCCTACATTCACCAGAAGGAGTTTATTGTTCTCCAACAGGAGGAAAAATAGATCTTTTGAGTTTATTGTGAAACTTTCAGCTTTGCCCAACTGCAAGGACCCTGACTGCAGGTTTAGGATTTCACCTGCAGGTGTGAAGGCTTACTCTTTCTATCTCCTTTTACAAGGAGGCCCATCTCTGATGGCAAGGGGGGGCCCATTAGAGCCTAAATAACCAGCCTTGTAAAAGTGACGCCAGTGACTTTCAGTGGAATCTAGTGTTTGAAGATTGAAATAAGTTACCCCTAAAAGATTCGAATCCTGCAGGAAAGGTAGGTATTAAAGGCCCCTAACCTGACATGGCTTGCTCTGTATGGAGACCCATACTCCATGTTTGTTAGACATTGCTCAGAGGGCTCTGATGCAGGGAGCTTATTCCTACATGTACACAGTGTGTTGGAGATGGGGATATGTGTATGCAAGAGAAAGAGGGAAAGAATCAGAGTACGAGTGGCTCAGCACAGTACACTCCTGCCAGCGTCCCTGGGCTGTGGGCATGGACGATCATCACAGCCTTTAATAGCTGGCCTGGCATGGGCACTGACCGGTCGGAATGGATGCCAGCTAATGGAACAGGGTCCTGGACAGCCCATTTTGTGCTGGGCTTTTATCTTTCAGCCATCATGTGTTGGGGAGGTGGGGGAGGCATCCTGCAAGAGGAGCCCAGGTGGCCAGGCCAGTTGCAGGGGGCCTTGGGTATTGGGGCAGGGCTTGTTTACCAAGCCGTATGGATCTACTGGAATATATCAAACACTGGTACATCAGCTGCAGCTCTGGAAATCTCTCTGTGTCCTAGACTTCTGAAGCAATTCCTGTTAAGATGTAGCCTCTTTGGTGTCCAAGGCAGCTGGTGGTGGCAGTGGTGGTTAGGTATGTCTTTATTTCCTGGATGGTATGCTTGTATGATGATTTGTGCAGACATCATCGGTGTGCATCTGAACTGCTGTCTGGTCAGAACCCAGCCATCTGTGCTCAGCACTCCGTATGCCTGTGGTGTTCCATGGAGATTGAGGCCTACTGACAAAGTTGGAACCCAGAATGATTTTGAGCCCTCTCCTGCCACATGTTGGTGGCTGTTTCAAAGTCAAAGAATGCTGTAGATTCACTGGTGCTTTAGAGAGAGTTTTTAGAAGGTCTGCATTGCGTATTTCCAGAAAAGTGCTCAAACATTGGAAGTAACAAAAAAGTTGTTGGTGAGAGGTTTGTGCAGGGATCCTAATGGGTGCACAGGCAGGCCTGGCTGCCTGATGCTTGGCGAGGTAGACAGCCCTGAGAGGGCTGAAATTACTGAGAAAGTTTGCTTCCTCTTGAGTGCCACAGATGAGACTTCAGTGCTGGAAGAGTTACTGCCACCTATTGATCGTGGTCCTAAAAAGACACTTTTGTGCACTCCACGAAGAGATGCTTCTCTTCATTAGGTCATTGCCTTCAGAGCAATTTAATGCAATTTAAAAATAAGCCCACAGTTGAATACCATAACATGGTTAAGCAAGCTGTTTTTGACTGTGTAAGCTAACTTTTTTTTCTATTTATGAGAATGGCTTATATTATATTATGCACATACTGAGCCATGACGTGACTAGATGATAATATAATATAATATTGGCACTTAAGGTGGACTGTTTAAATAGATTCACAGGTTAACACGTTTTCAGCAGGGTCCCTGACAGTGCATGAACCACCTCACAGCTTGATTCGTACCCTTACCTCTCCTGCTAAATATGTTTTCTTCTCTCCATCCTCACGAATATCGTTCTGAATTAAGAAATACTGTTTGCTCTCAATGGTTTGGTTTAAATGCTGCATTATGTTTAACTCTAGCATGGCCTTCATGATAGAATGTTCTAAAAGATGAGAGTTGGGTTTGATTCCTGATGTTACCACTCACTCCTCTTTTTCAGGTGTTTGCTGAATTCAGTATGAACACACACGACTGCAATACGTGGGCAAAATCCCAGTTTTATTTAGGGCTCTCTAATCATGGGTTAGCTTGGAGAGCACAGTGAGGCCTCTTCCCTCACTGCTGGAATCTGGAGTCTTCCCCACACATCCTGGCCCAGCTTGTTGGAAAAGTTGGAATGAGACAACAAAGACCTCTTTGGGCCTACCAGGTGGTGAAGTAGAGTTCTCTTTGCAACCTGTCCCCATCCCGACAGAGTTCATCTGACAGAAGTTTGTTACACTTGCACTAGTTGGAGTTGTATTTCTGTACAACAGAAAAGAGTATTCAGAGAGATCAGGAATGCTGGTTTTGGAGCTGTAACACCCAGGTTCAAGTCCTTCCTAGCCTTCCTGGCTCAACTAGGGCCTCCTCTTCTTTGCCCTCATAGTGTAGCACACTGAGCCAACTCCGTCTCTTTTCATGCTGATATCATTGTATTAAAATTCTTTCTTTCCCTAGATTGTGAGCTTCTTGAGGTCAGGGGCCACGTGTAAGTCATTTATATATCTCTAGCTCTCAGCATAGTAGGTACTCCATAAATATTCATGAAAGTAAAATGAAATGCAGATGAACCACTTGATAGTAGGGGCTTTTAAATGATAGGTCAAAAGGTATGGATTTTCCTTTTCTAAGGAGCACTGTGCAGAAAAGAAAAAGGCGTGGATTGAAGTTTGCTCGTAATCAGGAGCAATAACAGGTTTTCAAGAGTAGTGAAATGGTGTAATCAGAAGTAGAATATAAGACTTAAAAATTAACATAAAAAATACAAACTGTTAAGATTCAAAAGGACCTTAAAAGATTACCCAATCCAACAACCCAATTTTTATGTTTTAAGAGACGGGATCCTTCTATATGGCCCAGGCTGGTCTCAAACTCCTGGCCTCAAGTGATTTTCCCACTTCAGCCTCCCGAGTCACTAGGATGACAGATGCACACCACTGCCCCTGGCCCAACAACGCATTTTAAAGTCTACGTTCTTTAATAACTTTTTAATAACTTTTCCATAAGTAGTAGTTTGGCTTTTGAACACCTGCCAAGTCTTATTCCATTTTCACAATGAACTAAAATATCCTCTGTAGCTTTAATCCCGACTTTTATCCTTGGAGATGCCCAGACGAAGCATTGCGTCTCTTCACATCATGGCCTTTCTTTTATTTCAAAAAGAATTGCTGTGTCCCCCAGCCCACACTTGTCAAGCAAACAAACCCAGTTCTTTCAACCATTCCTCATATAACACAATATAGGGTTCCTGCCTTACCCTAGTAGGTGAACTCTGAGTATATTTCAGTGAATGTGTATCACTCAAAAAATGCATCACTAGAAGTGAACAGGATATTCCAGGTATAGCCCAGAGTAGAAAAGGGTTGTTACCTCCGTAATTCTAGAAACCACATTAAATGCAACTTATATTATTAGCTTTATTGATGGCTTGACTTTTTGATTCACGTTTAGATTTCTGTTGATGGAAACATATATTTTCCTGTGCTGCTGCTTCAGCCATGTATCTCTCAGCCTCTACTTATATAGTTATTTATCTGGACCCAAGAACATTGGTCTACCTATCTCTCATGCCTGTCAAACCTCTGTTTGGATTCATATTGTGCCATTCAATGTATTTACTATTTTTCTCAGCAATTGTGGCTCTGAAGATTCGATGAGGTTATTTACCCTTACTGTCTTCATCCAAGTGCATGATGAAAATGTTGAGCTGGACAGGCCAAGAAAAGAGTCCTGTGGTAAGCTACTAGAAACTTCTCTTGAGGTGGATGCCAGCTTTGAAAATGTGTTATAACACATTTTACATCCCCTCTCATAAATTATAAGACTGTCATAAGGGACCTTGTAAAATACATTGTTGAAGTCTATATTTTGGTACAGCAGTATAATTAAAGGGAAAAATGAGTATAGGCTCATGTGGCCAATTCTAAATAAATTTTGCCACCTCCTGGTGACTATACTTTTTCTTTTCCTGGCTTCTCATGAGTTGTCTAATAAACCATTTATGATTTTCTCTAAGATCTCCCAAGGTGACCTCTGTATAAATTTTAGAATCTACCTTCTTCTTCAGTTTGAAAACATGAATGACATTTGTCAGTCTCCCAGCTTTGGGCACATCTTCCATTTTCTATGATTCCTCAAAGATTTCTCACAGGGATGAAGCATTAGTGATCTCTGTTGCAAGGATTCGTAATATCTAGGGCTGTGATTCTGAGGCGATGTTTAATTTCACCTTAAGCCTGCTGTCTGATTTTTTCCAGGCCTCAGATGTTGGGGCCAGAACTTGTTTTGTTTTGTTTTTCTCCCCCTCCAAGTTGTTACATTGCATGTACAAAAGAAAAAAAAAATCATTTTCATAGTAAAAGTTCCAGAACAGTTCATCTTCTTACAGTTTTTCTAGTTATGTGAAATGCAAGAGGCCCAGTGTGTACATTTGTTTCCTTTGCAAAGGGAGTTCTTTAAGTAATAGGGCTTATTATAAGGATGTAGGTGGCAATAATGGCAAATATAGTCCCTTGGAAACACAAAATTGAATCAAGAAACGGCCAGGAGATTATTTTATTGTACGTATACAGGGGGTGGGAGATGAGATAGAGAAACAAAACAAAGGAAAAAAATAAAAGAAGACTTATCATCCAGTGAAAGGATTCTTTGTTCAAATCCTGAATATTTACTGACCTCCAAGTTAGGTGATTGAATTTCTTTTTACTCTCACTGGTTGGGTGTAAAATACTCCCCATCTCTTTTGAGTGGCTGGGATGGGGATGGGACAGATTCCAAATAAAACCACCAACTCCTTTCAACTTGACACCAGGATGTATACTGGGAAAAATTGTGAAAAGATAAGCTTGTCTTTCTTCCTTTTACTTTTTAAAAAAATTGTGATAAAATACGTATAACATGAAATTAAAAAAAAAAAAAGAAGAAGAAATGGCCAGGACTTGGAAGATCTAAGGCAACTCTGCGACAAGAGTTCAGTGACTTCCCGCCCCAGCCCTATGCCAGGAACAGACTCAGCTCCCTTCTCTGCCTTGTCTTTTCTTCCTCTGCAACCGAACAACGCAGGGATTCTTCTCTCTCCAGAATTTACATTTACCCAAACTTTCGGCTAAATCAAAAAGTTTGCCTCACCCATTGCATTTTGTGATCTGTTTCTTTGTCATTATCTTATCCTGGGGTACTTTACTTCTGGAATAATTCAGGAATGGCTCTGCCCAAAGATCAAAGTAAGTGATGTGTGTTTGTCTTCAGGTTTTTGCTTTTATTACCCCCCCCCCCCCAAATAGAGAGGAGAACACATGCTAAGGTCTCTAACTCTGTGACAGTACTGTGAGCAGTCACTGCTAGTCACACCTGTGGCCTCTCTCTGAGGTAAGGGCTAACCTTGTGGCTCACCATGTTTTACTCCACCCAGCCCTGAACTGCAGATGTGCCCCTGCCCAAAGACAGCCAGTCACAGGCTGGCCAACAAAAAGCTCTTTCCCACACAGGATAAGGTGGACCCATCAGATTCCTTCTCTCTGAGTAATATTTACTGAAAAACAGGAGTAGGAACAGGCCTGGGGTAGCAGGAACAGAAGATGAAAGAGCAACAGGAAACCATGAAAGACCATGTGTTGTTGTCCTAAGCCATTAAGTATGAAATGTCTTATTTCAAATCAAAAGTGTAGTTTATTATATATCAAACAAGAAGCAGTACAAGTAATCAAAGTATGCATCTAAACCATCAACACAGTTTTGCCATCTTAACAGTAGCTCATTTATGCCAGCAGCAAAGAAGCCTGGAGAGCAAGTGGTGATAAAATCACAAAAGGCGTTTGTCCACAGCTTGTTGAGAATTGAATATTTTTCCTTGCGAGAAGTTGTCTGAAGCCTGGAAGAAGTGGTAGTGAGTTGATGCAAGGTCTGGTGAATACAGTGGATGACAGAGAGTTTCCAAGTCCAACCTCTGTGGTTTAAGCAGCGTTGGTTTTTGCAACATGTGGTCTTGCAAGAGGATTGGCCTGTCTCTATTGCCCAATCTTGGTGGCTTAATCACAATCATCCTTATCATTTCAAACAGTTGGTTGCAGGAGACATCCGCTGTAATCAATTGACCAGGTTTCATGAAGCTGTAGTGGATAATACCAGTGCTGGACCACCAAACAGACACCATTAACTGTTTTGGATGAGTATTCAGTTTTAGACTACTATGTTTCAGCACTTCATCTTTATCCAGCCATTGTGCTGAACGCTTGCAATTGTCAAAAAGAATCCATTTTTTCATCATACATAACAATACAGGATGGAAATGGTTTACCTTTACGTTGTGACAGCAAAGAAAGGCAAGCTTCGAGACGATTTCTCTTCGAATGCTCATTTAATTCATGCGGTACACATCTGTGCAGCTTCTTTATCTTGCCCATTTGTTTCAAATGGTCCAATATTATTGCAATAGTAATGTCACACCTTGCTGCTAATTCATGGGTAGGTAGAGATGGATTTATTTCCACTACAGCTTTCAGCTCACCATTAACCACCTTGGTCTCAGGTCACCCACGTGGCCCATTTTCAAGATTAAAATCACCAGAATGGAACTTCTCAAACCATCAACATACTGTGATGTTCATTAGCCACATTCTTCTTCAACACTGCATTGGTTCCACAATGGAACTCATATTCAAAAACAAACATGAATTATTGACTTACCCATGGTTTCACAAAAATTGCTCTGAAAAAAAACTTGAAAGATAATCACGAGCCAAAATGTGCATTTGAAAGAAAAAGGATACACCTTCACAATAAAAAAAAAGGAAAGAAAAACCAAACCAACCAAACAAACAAGAAGTGTCAAAGTGAAATGTCAGAGATAGCAACTGTCAAACTTGATACTTAAGGAAATCGGACATTCCATAATTAATAACCTAATGTTAATGTTCTAAGAGGTTTAGGAAAATTATTTAATATCTCCCCCAGTCTGTGGATGGATCCATATAATCATATGTATACATATTTTATGCCAATTTTATAGAAGTTGGCAGTAGAGGGTGGAGTGTGGGAGGTTTTGCAGGTAGAGTTAAGAGCCATAGGTTGTCCCCAAAACTTTGATCTTTATTCTGTTGTAGAAGTTTTATTCTCCTCTTGTGTAGACTCCCTTCCCCACCTCCTTTCAGATGAACATCTCTCAGCTTCTCTGGGATACTGAAGGGTGTCTGCCAATTTCCTCTTCTGTGCTGGACCCTGTTGGCAATGTTTGACTGCTCCGCCCTTTTGACAGTGCCCCTTGTGCTGCCTTCCATTGCTGGTGACCACAGCCACCTGCTACCAGCTGATGGTCAACATAGGTGCTGTTGTTCTTGCAGCTGCTATACCTGAGAGCCCCCACCCCACCAAACACACTTTGTGTTTGCCAGAACCACAAATGAATGGAAGCTGCATCCTGTTCTTGTCTTCACAGAATATCCTCTTCTCCCTTTTGTAAGTCAGCTACATTATCGTAAAGAGGTTACTGTGTCAGTTCCCAGTAGCTCAAAGATGCTGTGAAAACAGACCTTTTAGTTATTTCTTCAGGCTTCATTCACAAGTCCATGGCTGCCAGGACTTGTGGGAGAAGGTTTTCCTGGGAGCAAACCAAGTAATGGACAGAATACTGTACTCAAAAACACAGCTTCCCAGCCCTCCCATAACTGGGGCATTGTTTGGGATCAAACTTGTGGGACTGCCCTTCTCTCTCTTAAGGATATTATGTAAAACCCTGTGCCCAGCCCTTCCTGCAGACTGACTGCTGGAGCCTTCAGCCTGTCTGTGCCCCAGGCCAGCCACACCTGAATCCCACCTGGGACTACACCCAAGTCTCCAGCCAGGACTGCTCCCCACCCACCCCTGGCTGCCTTAGTTCTTGGAAAAGAAAATACATCAAAAACTCAAATGTACCTCACCCTGATCTCCCACCTCAAAACTAAGAAAACCAGATTTCATTCTCAACACTCTACAGTTCAAACTTTTTAAAAAATTAAATCTTTCAGAACCACCTCTGGCCCCTTTCCAAACACATGAAGTCTCACTGAAAGCGATTGGGAAGAAAGGAACAAATGGGTGTTTAAAAGGATTAAAATGCGGGAGTTCAATTGGGACCTTGAGTGGGGTTTGGGGAAGGGGAGGGGCAGGGAAACTGTAAGTGCCAAGAGGACTGCAGCTGAGAGCTTTGTGGCTCTGAAAGTGGGGGAGAAAAACCATTTTGGGTTCTCAATAGAAGAAAGGCCATTTCTTTTGATATTTCCCAAATTGCCACTCTCGGGGTTCACACTCTTTTTCACCATACCTTTTTTTCTTTTCACGCAAGTGCTAATGATTTGGCATCCAAGCACATAACTGCATTTTGCTCATAAATATGTGTAATTTCAAGTCTTCACTCAAACTTAATATAATTCCTTCGTTTTGAAGGAATGCAGTATTAATTCAAGAAAGCCCTTGCTGCTTCTATTATCACTGAAATCGTATATTGTTTTCCACAGAATACCACCATTTGTTTATATTTCCCCACAGTTTTTGTTTTTTGGAGTTTTGTTTTGTTCTAGTGACAGCTGAAGTGATTTTGAGTGTTTGCAGCATGATGTTAATTAACCAAATGTTTCAACCTGGAACTCCGAACACCTGGGCTGACATAAATGGCTCCGAATCAGCACAGAAATCTCAGGAACAGTGGATGTTGAGGATTTGGGACAAAGCAGACAGTTGATGGTGGGAAGTTTTCTGTTGTACTCATTCTTTAGGCAAAATAAAAACAGATGAGTAAGTGGTGAGCTCTTTGGTACGTTGTATTCTCAGCTTTAACAGGCATGTCTTATGCACTCACAGGTTAACCAGCTGTAACTCTCAGAATATGTTTGAATGAAGATAGTTTAGGTTTAGTTTGTTTGGTTGACAGTTGACCCTGTTTGTATTTCACTTCTCTATTCTACCAGCCCTTGGGGTTAATAATTTTTAAAACTTGGAAACTTGCAAATGAAGAGTCAGGGCTAGTCTGGATTGTTAGGGTGTCACGTGAGATTTTGGTACCCAAATTCTTCCATTCGTCCTTTTCTTTTCTCTGAGGTCCTGACCAACAGAGCATCTGCAGAAAAAACCTTATTGGAATAGGAAACGAAGCACCATTTTGTGAACGACTGAGCAGATACCTGATAACCTCATGTAGACACACATAAGAATGGGGGCTCCGTGCTGGAAAGGCTGAATTGAGTCAAAATGGCGGTGCCCATGGAGCAGACCCAACCTTTCTTCCACAGAGTCTAACGTGCAAAAGCTGAGACAGATAGAGATAGTTGATTTGCCTGAAGCAAGGTTTCTCAAAAGCAGCATTACTGGCATTAAGGGCCAGGTAGGCTCTTTGTGGTGGGGACTGTCATTTCCCTGGTCTCAACACCCACTAGATGCTGATAGCAAACTGCCCCTGTTCCCACCTCCTTGCTTTAACCACCAAAAATGTCTCCAGACATTGCCAAACATTCCCTGGGTGTTTTAATAGCTTCCCAGGGATTCCAACGTGAAGCCAAATTTGAGATTCGGTGCGTTAAAGTAAAATCATTACTGTAATAGAAAGGGCCAAAATGCCTGACTTGCAAATGTCCTGTATAATGAATAGCTCTTGCCATTACTTATTCCACGTAACTATCAGTCGTATCAAGCTTCAGCACGCATCACAGTCACTTGGAGAAAAGAAAATTATCTGATTCATTAGGTCTGGGGTGGGCCCTCATGTTCTGCGTTTCAAACAAGTTCCCAAGTGGCGCTGATGCTGCTGGACAAGGGACCACCTCTGAGAGCCACTGCTGGTGGCCGCCGTCACCTCTGCTCTGGCCTGAGGGGTGATGTCCCCTGTCAGCAGCACCACCTGTAAAACTGCAGTTGAACTATCTACTGAATTACCCCACTCCCTCACCTTTTCCCATTTTTTCCTACTGTTTTCTCCTTTTCTCCATCTTCCATAACTTGGCTGCCCACTCTGTTGCTTTGAAGGCACTGTTGTTATCATCCACCTTAATATTTCTCAGAAGTGCTCAGAATTTTCATTTGGAATTTTCCCATTTCTTCCATATCTTTATTCATTGAATCTGTTTTTCTTCATTTGCTAGCATTAAATATTTTAGGAAAAGGCCTCTTATATACTTTTGTTGTTTTCAGATTGCTCTTATTTGGTAATATACCATCAGTGGGAATTTCTTCCATCTTTATTGTAAATGTAGCATGTTGTAGTACTTTGTTCTTGAAAAATAGGCTTTGGGGGCTAAGTTACAAATCTAACAACCATTTTCAAACAATGGATGTAATACACCATTAGTGGGGATTTCTTCCATTCTTATTGTAAAGGTAGCATGTTACAGTACTTTGTTCTTGAAATAGACTTAGGAGGCTAAGTTACAAATCTAACTCTTTTGAAACAATGAATTAATATTTTTTGAGAGAAAAATCTATGGAATTAGGGGACTATATATTCAATGTAGCAGAGGTTTTCCTTTTTTTGTGTTTTACCTTGTAAGAGGCAATGTGTCATAATTTAAACATATTACTTAAAATACAATTATAGTGCTTTACAAGTTTGCAAATTCTTTGAAGACAAAGGCTGTGGCTAATGCCCCCATTTATACCTTTCATTAAAATCACTATCCATCCATAAATAAAGAAGGTGTTAATGGGTAAATATTTGGCCAGTGAAGTACCAGGACTATGTAGGGGGCTTTTCTGCAGGATGACCAGAGGATGTAATTTCATTAAACAGGAGGTCTCAGTTATCCTCCACTTGGAATATGCTGAAGCAGGGCTGCCCTTGGCTCTTCTCTTAAAACCCAGATCCTCTCAAACAGTTTTGGCCTGCACGTTTGAGATGGACTGGCCCTGGGCTTATCCTTTACCCATTGTCTTTGCCAAGCTCCAGTTCCTGAAGCTTGTCTCCCAAGCTCCAGTTCACACAGCTCCTGTGAACCTGAATCCTACAGTGATATATCTGCTCCATCTGCTTCTAACTTGAGGGCCCCAACTCTTGTAATATTCGACCATCTTGGCATAACACTGTAGTAATCATTGAAAAACACCCAGATTCTCCCAGATGTTTTCACGACTTCACAGAGTCTGTTTGGACCAATTCTGGAAGAAAATACATATATCTCAGGAAATGTAGTGGGAAAGAGCATTGGACTGGAAGCCAGCTGGGCTCTGAGCCACGCTCTGGCACTAACTAGTGGTGTGGCCTTGGAGAAGTCGCTTCACTTGCCCTGCCTTCATCCTTCTGGTCTGAAAAATTGAGAGAGTTAGACCAGAAAGTCTGCAAGCTCATTTCCAGGGCTGCTATTCTGTGACTCTGTGAAGTTACATGTCCTGTGGGCTTGTGACCTGTGGGAGCAGAACTGCTTCTGAGAAGTGTAGACTTCTCTTCACAGTCAGTAACTCTCAAGGGAATAAATTGGAAGAGAGAGAGACAGGTACTTGGATACCAATAGAGAATGTCTGGTGGCATCTCTGTTTTTGCCCTTCAGTGGCTAAATAATACTGTATCGAGCATCTAGGAAAAATAATATTTTCCAATCAAGTCCTCTAATTTTGTTTCTCAGCACCAATTTTAATCTATGTAGAAATACTTTTATAAGTGAATATGCTGGACCCTCTACAAAGGATAACAAGGTGTCCTATTAAATTCCATGTTAAACGGGTAGAATGTGGAACTACCCTAGGTACAAAAAGAGTCCTTAGGATGTTCCTTTTTAAAAACTTCCCAAAGGGCAGGATGAGAGCAAGGTCTGATGCCCGATCTTGTAATATTGGTTTTCTTTTTTATCTTCCCCCAACTCCAAGTTTGTAAGAGATTGATGGTTCCTAATTTTGTGGCAGGCTCTGCGGCTTTACCCAATGGTTCCTGGTGAGACAAGACATTAGGTTATCAGGAAGTTCTTCAACTGGGCAAACGAAACTGCCTCAGAGACCAGTAGGGGAGAAAAGCAGGTGATCAGAGTCATGAGGGAGCCCAGTCTGTCATCTTCGCTGTTTCTATAGATAGGGATATTTGTAGGCACAGTTTAATGCATTAAAGGCTGGGTCCTCACATTTAAGAAATCAGTATTAAAGAAGCTTTACAGATGTGAACTTTGAAGGGAAAAAAATGAACAAAAGAGTACTGGATTACTATACCCTTGTAGTATAGTTTGATGTCTGGTAATACCTCCCAATTTGTTCCTTTTGCCTAAGACTGCTTTGGCTATTTGGGCTCTTTTCTGGTTCCATACGAACTATAGAATTATTTTTTCTAGATCTGTGAAATACAATGTTGGTATTTTAATGGAGATTGCATTGAATCTATAAATCACTTTGGGTAGTATAGACATTTTTACACATTTATTCTGTCAATCCATTAGTACATGTTTTTCCACTTGTTTGTAACATCTGCAGTTTCTTTCATCAGTGTTTCGTAGTTCCTTTTGTAGAGATCTTTCACCTCCTTAGTTAAGTATATTCCTAGGTATTTTCTTTGTAGCAATTGTAAAAGGTATTGGGTTCCTGATTTGACTCTCAGTTTGACTGTTATGGGTGTATAGGAATGCTATTGATTTGTGTACATTAATTTTGTAACCTGAGACTTTGCTGAATTTATTTACTAATTCCAGGAGTCTGTTGGTGGAATCTTTGGGGTTTTCTAAATATAAAATCATATCGTTGGCAAAAAGCAATATAGTGTGACCTCCTCTTTCCTGATTTGTATACCCTTAATTTCTTTCTCTTGCCTGATTGCTCTGGCTAGGACTTCTGGCACTATGTTGAGTAGAATGGTTGACAATGGGCATCCTTGTCTTGTTCCAGTTCTGAGTGGGAATGCTTTCAACTTTTCCCCATTCAGCATGGTATTGGCACAAAAATAGAGACATAGACCAATGGAACAGAACAGAAAACCCAGATAGAAAACCATCCACATACAGCCAACTGATATTTGACAAAGCAGACAACAATATACATTGGGGAAAAGAATCCCTAGTCAATAAATGGTGCTGGGAAAATTGAATAGCCACATGCAGAACAATGAAACAGGATCCATATCACTCACCACTTACAAAAATTTATTCAAGATGGATAAAGGACTTAAATGTAAGGAATGAAACCATAAGAATTCTAGAAGGAAACATTGGAAAAACTCTTCCAGATATTGGCCTAGGCAAAGAATTTACGATGAAGACCCCCAAGGGCAATCACAACAACAACAAAAATAAATAAATGGGACTTGATTAAATGAAAAACTTCTGCACAGGCAAGGAAATAATTAACAGAGCAAACAGACAACCTACAGAATCGGAGAAAATATTCACAAGCCATACATCTGATAAAGGACTAATAGTGAGAATCTACAAAAACTCAAGCAAATCCACAAGAAAAAGTCAACCCCATTAAAAAGTGGGCAAAAGACATGAACAGAAGCTTTTCAAAAGAAGATTGACAAATGGCCAAGAGGAAAAAATGCTCATTGTCACTAATCATCAGGGAAATGCAAAATCAAAACCACAATGAGATATCACCTTATTCTAGTCAGAATGACTTTTATTAAAAAGTCCAAAAACAATAGATGGTAGCATGGATGCAGAGAGATACAAACACTTATACACTGTTGGTGGGGACTGTAAACTAGTACAACCTCTATGGAACACAGTATGGATATTTCTCAAAAAACTAAAAGTAAACCTTCCTTTTGATCTAGCAATCCTACTACTGTGTATTTACCCAAAGAGGTCATTTAGTCAAAAAGACACCTGTACTCAAATGTTTATTACAGTGCAATTCACAGTTTCAAAGATGTGGAATCAACCCAAATGACCATCAATTCATGAATGGATTAATAAAATGTAGTATATATATTCTGTGGAATACTACTCAGACACGAAGAAGGATGACTTAATGCCTTTTGCAACAATCTAGATGGAACAGGAGACCATTATCCTAAGTGAAGTATATAAAGAATGGAAAAAACAAACACCACATGTACTCACTGTTAAATTGGAACTAATCGATGAGCACACATGTGCATAGAGAGAAATAAAACTCGATGGAAATCAAACAGGGGGGAAAGGGGAGGACAGTAGGGGCAAAAACCTACCTAACAGGTACAATGAACACTATCTGGGTGACGGGTACACTTATAATCATGACTCAAGCATTATAAAATTGATCCACATAACCAAAAAGATTTGTACCCCTATAACACTTTGAAATTAAAAAAAAAAGTATTGGAGAGTTGCATATATGTGGTCAAACTATGTCACAAGCCCCAGGGCCATTCATCCATTCATCTTTTACAACATGCTAGCATAGTGGTTTACAGAATGGATTCTCAGGCTCACTGTTAGGATAAAAACATTAAAGGGACATGTCCAGGAAATTCCTTTTCCTTTTAATCAGGATAAAGCAACCTCTTGAGACCTGAGAAAGCATATTGGATATCAGCTTTAATCTCCCAGACGTCAGTCTCTTTACAAGTGGTCATTTCTCTGAAAGGTACAAGTCAGGACTGCTTTCGCACCAGGTTCCAGAATGGCCTTTATCATCTCAATGACGATTTTTCCAATTTGGTTAACAGTTTATTCAGTTGTAAAACTACAGTGACTCATGTAATTAGAGGTTTCCCTCTGTGTCAACAGAGAGGATTTTTGGAGCTTGGTAACAAGTTGGACAACTTCCCTGCTATACTTCAAAAGAAGTAGTCAATCATGGGATAATATTTTTAGATGTCAGAACTGGAATATGGCTGGCTGCTAATCATCCTAAAATAAAACCCTTGATTAATTATAAATAAATTATCCAACAGTGACAAAATTTACTTGGACCTTACTGAGGTTTTACCAGGTTGCTTCCTCCAAGCCAGGTGAACAGGAAGAGGGGAAAGATGTTCTTTTCCCTCGTTAATGTTCCTCTTAAACAAATAAAAAGAAAATCACTTCCGGGCTCTCAAAGACAGATGAGCTATCTTGTAAAGGTTTTATACACTGAAGTGATTTTTTTCCCCCTTCCTGGATTTTGTGTCTTTCCTGAATGTGGGCAGCTGAAAGGTGTGTATAAAATATTCCTTCAGGAAAACACCACAGTGAAATTTCTCCACAGCTGTCATAATAGTAGTTCATTAAATAAATGGCATTAAAAAACCCCCAAAAAACACTTGAACATTTTATGAGCATAAGTGAATCACAGCAACTCTTGGAGAGAGATTGCAAATTAATTGTCACTATAAGGGCAGGATGAAAATCTGAAATTCAGGAGAATTCCAGCTGTGAGTCCATTGGCAAGGCTGTTATCTATTTTTCTGTTCCTGAGAAGTTTATCTCCTAATGCTTAGGTCATAGGTTAAAGTAATGCCTGGTCCTGTGAAAGTTATACCAGAATTCACTATTTGTGTGTGTGTCCCTTAGCACTCAGCACAGTACTTGTTATGCGGGTTATTCTCAATTGAATACAAATGAAACGTGTATAGCACGATATATGCAGGTACTTCTTTAAGATAAAAAAATTAGCTCATTTAATCCTCATGATAATCTTATCATATTGACACTCCCATTATCCCATTTGACAAATGAGAAAACTCAGAGAAGTCAGTAGAAAGCACAGAGAAGTCAGAGAAAGCACAGAGAAGTCAGTAACTTGCCCATGATCACAAAGCTAGGGAGTGATAGAATCAGAATTTAAATCCCATTTGGTTTTGGAATCCGTGATCTATGCTCCTATACTATGATGCTTTTTGCAATAAATCTTTGTTGAAATGGAAATAACAGTCTCGTCTATGAAGAGTTTATAAAGCAAGTTCACATGTTATTTTATTTGATCCTCTAAGTACCCAGTGAGGAAGGTTTACCTATTCCCATGTTAGGATGGAGAAAACTGAGGCTCAGAGAGGTGCGTGATGTTCCAAAGTCATCCTGCTAGTCAGTTATAAGACAAAGGTTATAACTGTGATACTCACGTCTTCTGCTCTGGCTCTTTTACTGCCATGGCTGCAGGGGATAGTGACTCTGATAGGACAAGAATCCACGGCAGCGCTGGCCCTTGGATTTCCAGCCCCTCCATGGGTTTTCATTTCTCCTGGAGGTCAGTAGTTACACACAAACGTAAGGAGTGGGGAGGGATTTTGGCATCAGGATGGGTCCTCCAAACAGTAGCTTTTCTGAGTTCCTCCTGGTATATCACCCACAGTTTTTCTCCCACCCCTGCCCCCTGAACAACCAGCAGTCACTATAGTGGGAATTTACTGGGGAAGTCGTAGTCCAGGTAAAAAATTCTCAGGTAATGCTCTTTGACTGGGCACCTATTTAGTATCTGGGCCTCAGTGCTTTCCCCCCTCCCCCCCTTGTTTTGACTCTAGTATCCTTTGGGTCCCAGGGAACAAACTGCTTTCTTATTTGAGTCTTGTATCCTCCCCTTTTGACTACTGATAGAGACCCTAACCAGTTTGGACTTAGTTCTCAACTTCTGTCTCAGTAGGAATCTTGCTTTCAATTCAAGTTGTCTGTCATTTCTCAAAAACCTACTCTGTATTTATGCATCTATTTATTTATATCTCCTCTTGCTCCACAGAAATTAAGGTAAGTTAAGGGAAACATAAAATAGTAAAAATGCAGGTATAGAGTAAAAATTGGAGAAGACAGAAATTAGTGTAGGGCAAGGTCTGAGAGGAAAAAAAGAGGTTTGATTTGTTTTCTTAGCCAGAACAAAACAAAACGAAAAAAATCACAAAAACGACATGTGAAATACAGTCAATCTGAGAATTTTTGTTGATGATGGAGAGGAAAAAAGCCTTCAAACTCTCAAGTAACATTCTCACTTGGGGCTCCTTTCAGATGGTAATTCTCTGCAAAAAGCATATAGGCACTTTCATTCTAAAGATGACCTTGAATTTTTCAGCCTAGCGGGGAGTCGGGCAAATTAAGGCCTGTAGAATAAAATAAATGCAGCTCAAGGCCAAGTCATCCAGTATGGGAGTGTGTAAGAGAGAAGGATTCCTTCTGACAAAGGGACCTGGGCAGGCAGCAGGAGATCCCACCTGACTGAGCCTTGAAGGAAGGGGGAGAAAGAAGAGAAGGCATTCCAGTCCTAGGGAACGGAATGCATGGTAGTCTGAGCTGTGGGCTTGTGTTTGGGTGGGGCAGGGATACAATCATTTGGGTCAAGTATAGGGAGACTGATGTGGTGGAAGGCAAGGCAGGAAGGAGGTCAGTTTGAGACTGTGCATTTTAGGAAGCCAGTAGTTTCTGGGAAGGGCTGTCCCTGACCTGTGCTGTGGGAAGCTCATTCTGGCATCAGGGGAAGGATGTATAACAGAAGCTGGATGCAGGAGATTAGTTAGGGTAATAGTTGCCCTAACAGCTGCAACAGCAGAGAAGAGGTAACCAGAGCCTCAACTAGACCAGTGGCAGTGGAAATGAAAATTATAAAATGGAGAATCCACGGGAGCTACAGTTAAAGAATTTGGCCAGATGTGGAGGTTTAATTAGAAGACGAAAGGTGTAACAGGAGATGAATAGGGGGTAGCTTTGGGATGTTACAGTATAAGACACTGGTTAAGAACTTTAACTTTAGTTGAGTAGGCCTGGATCTTAATCATGCTTCACCATTTATTGGATCTTCCAATAAGCAATCTGTGCCTTAATGTTTTCATCTGTAAAATAGGGATAACATCTACCACAAAGGATTGTGGTGAAGATTCAATGACAACATGCGTGTTTCAAAAGTGTTTGGCATGCTGGACAGCTGTAGCAAGCAGTTGTGTTGGGATTATTTCTACTCCTGGTACTTTTAGACTAGTATTGCTGCTCCTTCCTTGTGTTTCTGCTTTATTATTTCATCTGCTATTCTGTCAGGAACAGTTTTCTAAAACATTCAGAACCTCAGTGTCCTGGCTCACCTCATGACAGTAGTACACACAACAGCATGGTGAAGGCAAGCGCCGTCTTGGTGCTGCTGGAGTATATGAAGTGATGAAGACTGCCCCACATTCGTGTTTTAGCCCCACTCACTACTAGGGGCATTCTAGGATACCAAGTCACAGTCAGGTTCTGAAGACAAGATTCCACACTCTGGGGTGTGAGGAATTGCGCTGCTCAACTCCTCAACCAGGAAGTGCTCAGGTTGAGGTTAAAGGACGCCTGAGGACAAGAAGGCAGATGCTACTGGAAAAGAGAGCGAGAGCACCAGTTGATGCCAGTGTTACTGTGGCTCCCCAAACTATTTCTTGAAGACTTCTGAATGTGACAGTCTGCAAAAGCAGCAGCAAAAGTGACAAATGGGAAAAATCGTGGCTTTCTGTGAATACTCGAGGACAACCAGTACTACAAAATGTTCCCTGGAGGGTCAGTGAATTGTTATAATATTCCTAATTATCGGGTGTTGTGGGCTGAGCTTCTTATTGGGAAACTCTCTTCCTAATTAGCATATTCCTGCTCTGAACATGCTTACAGGTCTCTACTAATTCAAGAAAGTGGAAAAACATATCAAGAACCCTGCTTTAATTGAAAACTTAATAATGAGATTGTGGAATCCTGCTCTTAATTATAGAACCAGACTTTTCTCTGTTTCAGACTTATTTTATGATGGTTTTATGCCTTGATAGAATTAATAAAGTTTCTGGGGAAATGTTACAGTTTTTTTTTTTTTTTTTTTTAAGAGACAGAGTCTTGCTCTGTTGCCCAGGCTGGGGTGCATTGGAATGATGCTAGCTCACTGTTGCCTCAAACACCTGGGCTGAAGCGATTCTCTTGCCTCAGCCTTTTGGCATAGGGTATACGGGCTTCCATCTGAAGTCGTAGCCCCTTCCTGCAAATGTTGAAGCAGATCTAGCTGGAAGGTACCTCATAATCCCAACACAGTGAGATTTTTTTATTCCTTCATCATTTGACATTTTGCATGTATTTTCCTTGATACACTTTAGAAACACTCAAATTTAAGCTGCAACATGGTGTACAGTTCTGCACCTTTAGTTTGTTTTATGGGCTATTCTGCCACCTTTAAATATATTTATCAACTGACAAATTCTTTTAAAAATAATATTTTTTTAAATGATAAAAGTGTACATAACATTTTGAAAAGAAATTCTCTGAAGAAGAAAATAAAATGCTGTGCTTTTATATTTTGTAATTTTCATAGATTTACATAAAAGTTGGGTTTTGGTAATTACACTGGTGAGGACTGAAGTTCCTAGCTGGGAGGCAGATTTTAGAGCTGAGTCCAAGGAACTTGGGAAGGAGTGAAGGGTCTTCTGCTGAATCCAGCACCTCTTTCTCTGCCTTAGATGTTCTCTTGCACTTTTGAAACCTCCTTCTGTATGCAATGAGCATCTGTGGTTTTAGGGTCCCCACACCCTTACGACAGGTAATCTGAACAGGACTGAAGGCAGTTAGTATCTGCCTAACAGTGGGTCTCACTTGGTATCCCTTGCTCGCAGGGCTGCCCAGATGCCTTTGTCTGACCTCCTGTATCCTGCATCCTTCTTGCCAAGATCAAGAAGACCTGCTGGGTTCCTTTGATTTTGCTGAATCTTACCAAGAATCTGTATCTGCCTAGATTCTTGCTATCTACTAGGCCTTTCCTGGCTACCTAGAGTCTAGGCTTCTTGCCACATATGTATTGGTATGAAAAAAAATAAGGATTTTAAAAGAATGATTGAAAACCTTTATTATATCACCCAAGAGAGAAGGACTGGAATATCAGAGCAATTTCTAACGGACCTCTCAGTTGAATTGCTTGGCAGTCTGTCATCACCTTTATACTTCTAGGAGTATTATTTTCTTTGGTACCTAGGAGCAGTGTCTTTTTTCCCCTCCTTTTGCTTTTCCTTTTTCTTTTTTTTTGACATTGTAAAAATGGAAGTGAAATTCACGTGACATAATCATTTTTAAGTGTACAGTTTGGTGGCATTCAGTATGTTCTCAGTGTTGTACAACCATCACTTATATCAAATTTGAGAACATTTTCATCACCCTAAAAGAGACTTTCTACTCATTAAGCAGTAATTACCCCTTCCACCCTCCTCTCATCCTCTGGCAACCACTAATCTTCTTTTTGTCTCTATGTACTTGCCTATTCTGGGCATTTCATATAAGTGGAATCATATATTATGTGACCTTTTGTGTCTGGCTTCTTTCACTTAGCATGATGTTTTCGAGGTTCATCCACATGTATCAGAACTTCATTTCTTTTTGTGGCTGCATAATATTCTGTTGTATGTACATATGCCATTTTGGTTACCCATTCATCTATTGATCGAAATTTGGGTTGTTTCTACTTTTGGGCTATTGTAAATTGTACCACTATGAATATGCATGTACAAGTATTTGTTTGAGTACTGTTTGCACTTCTTCTGGATATATATCTAGGAGTGGAATTGCTGGGTCGTGCAGTAATTTATTTTAACATTTTGAGGATGATTTCCATAGCAGCTGCATCATTTTACATTCTAACCAACAATATCTGAATATTCCAGATTCTCCACATGCTGGTCAACACTTTATTTTCCACGTTTGTAGTCGTCCCAGTGGTTGTGTTATCTATTGTGGTTTTGATTTGCATTTCTCCAGTGACTAATGATGTTGAACATCTTTATGAGCAGTTTCTTGATGATGTCAGCACATGATGATAAGATATGTCCATAGTAGAATATTTGAAAACAGACTACTCAGCAATTCTTGCCTCATCCTAGCATCCTATATTCTCTGTTAACCTCTCGGTGAGTGTGAGTTCTGTTAACTCTGAATTGTGCCATCAAGAAGGGGGGGGGGGCACACAATTTGGTCTAATGGGAAGAAAAGATCTTTTGGAATTTCTAATCCTGAGGGGAAAATAACATTACATATGATTAGATGAGAGCTTCTAAAATTTAAGGATCCCAAGGATTTCAAAGATAGTATTTAAGGAAGTGAGGAAGATATCGGTGAGGTTTAAGACTTAGGTATATTTTGGAGGAAATTACTGATTTGTAATTTGAGTTTGAGTGATGGAAATTACTTTCAGAATTAAATCTTCCTTTCTTCTTTCTGTAAAATACACTTCCTTCTTCTTCATCTTTTAGTAATAAGTCTACTTCTCAATCAAGTACCACACCAGAAAGCAGTTACAATGTGCCTTGCCACTGGAATGTGTAAGATTTTAATGCTAGTTCTGCAGTGCTTGCGTAAGGAATAAGAAAAGGGAGAGAACCTAACACAATCCTAGCAACATTTATTACCTTCGTTGCTGTCAATGTGTTTGTTTATTTTAAAACTTACTATCCCTTTGACTCAGCTTATTAGCTGCAAATCCATATAAAATGTCCTGCATTTTTATTTGCCATTTGTTTGTGCAGACATTATTAAAATATTACTTGATTCAGAAGCAAGCAAAAGTAATCTCTGGTGTTAGGATTCAGTTAAGAGATTAGAGTTGAGTAAGAATGGCTGGAATGGGGCAGGAGGGGAGTCTTGGAGGGCTGGTTATTTTCTTTCTTGATTTGGGTTACATGCTTATGTCACTTTGTGAAAATTCAGTGAGCCTTATCTAATGATTTATTCTCTTTTCTGTATGTATGTTATATTTCAGTGACTATTTTACTGAAAAATAAAAAGAGATAAAAACTTCTTTCTCAGTGTCCTTATATGTTCTTGATTTTAATTTAAAGACGGTATGATTTGAGAAAATGGGAAACCTTTTGTCTTGATAAGAGAAGGAAGCAAGGGAATCGGTATTTCATTGAGTCTCTCTAGCATAAACTCAGACATTATGCTAGATGTCTTACAAAATGCATGATCTTCTTGAATCTTCAGAGCAGTTCTTTGAAATGATGTATGTTATCCTTTCTTGCCTATGGAGAAATTGAGACCCAGAAAATTTAAGATGCTTAGACTCCTATAACTATGTGTTGGAGAGTCAGAAATTGACCCTAGAAGCTGTCTGGTTTCAAAGTTCTCTTATGGTACATAGTGTCTTTGTGACCTGGTTGATGTTTAATTATTGTTTATTTAATGGATGAATGAGTTAGAGGAAGAAAAGTGCTGTGCTGCCACTATAGTGGATCTGGGTTGTGCTGGTTTTGCTGGTTGGGTCTGGCGTACAAGTTTGCACATGGCTCTGTTGGAATGGAATTGACAGGACCCTCACCCACTGAGTTCCCCCTTCCTCGAGGCTCTGAGTTGGGCTTCAGATGGACAAGGCTGAGGGATCTTAAGAGCTACTGACAGATTGACGGCCTGTTAGCTAGAGTGTACCTTTCCTGCAAGGGTTCCGCCAGGGCTGTTCTCATTTAGAGACGGGTGTCTGAATGCCTCGTCTGCTTGGAAACTGGCAGGAATAATGGACTGGTTGGGAGGCTGGATTGAACAGGATCCTAGTGAGCTGTCAAATGTGATTGCTGAAACGATTTCAATATGGGCTTATCAGACTGTGTTTAGGAACAGAGAACAAGCACAGTACATGTTATTTATGGCATTCACACTCTTGCAGCTAGAAACAAAATATACCATGTCCCAGGCTCAGAGTTAAATTAGAGTATTCTAGCATGCAGGCACAGATTAACTGAACAATAGCTTTGAGAGACAAGAGGAGCCTCAAACAGAGACTGGGGGTGGGGGGGTATGTCTAATTTTACAGTACATTTTGAAAATGTTTCAATCCTCAAAAGAACTAGTTGTCCTTTACCAACTGTGGGAATGCGAAAGGCATTCTAGTGTATCCAATTGTGAACTATTTTAGCAAAACTCCTGCTGTGAACAACTGCTGAATTACACTGTTGCTGAATGACATCCTTTTTTTGTGTGTGTGGCTTAAAGACCTGGTTGGATGGCTCCTTCAGAATCTTCTGGAGTCATTTTAGTGACTCTAAAATGGCTAAGGGTTGCTCAATTAAAGAAATGTGACCTTTTAGCCAGGTTACTAAAATTGTATCTGGTGGACTGTTAACTACTACAGCATGGCACTGATTACAGTGCAGCTGATCAAGTAGGTGTTTGTGTCCAAAGGTTTGGCTTACCTTTAGTGTTGAGACAAATGAGGCAGGGTTCAGATTTAAACCCAGTGGTGTGTCCCTCCTCCTTTCTCACATGTGGCCTTAAATCCCAAGGACCCATGGAATGCAGAGTCAGACAGATCTGGATTTGAATCCAGCCCCGTCTCCTCTCAGCTGTGTAAGTTTTAATCTTTCTGTTTCTCTCTTCTCATCTATGAGAGAGTGAAAAGACCTGCCTTGAAAGGATATTAAATGAGATAATATTTGCAGTGTTTGGTCAATAAAAGTTAATTCTGTCACTCACCTCTTTTTACCCTGATAATTTGAATGGATAAAATGATATTGGTAAAAGCACTTTAATGCATATTTTAAAAATAGTCTAATAGGCCGGGTGCAGTGGCTCACACCTGTAATGGGAGGCCGAGGTGGGCGCATCATTGGAGGTCCAGAGTTCGAAACCAGCCTGAGCAAGAGTGAGACCCCGTCTCTACTAAAAATTAGAAATAAATTAATTGACCAACTAAAAAAAGATATGTATATACAAAAAAAAAATTTTTAGAAATTTTTTTCTAAAAAATTTCTAAATGCGCCATCAGGGATGGTGGCGCATGCCTGTAGTCCCAGCTACTCGGGAGGCTGAGGCAGGAGGATCACTTGAGCCCAGGAGATTGAGTTTGCTGTGAGCTAGGCTGATGCCACGGCACTCACTCTAGCCTGGGCAACGAAGTGAGACTCTGTCTCAAAAAATAAAGAAATAAAATAAAATAAAATAATCTAATACGTATACTTAAAGAAAATATATGTTGAAATAGCTACAAGTTGGGGGTTCTTTTGGTTTGGAAATGCATAAATCATTACAAAATGGTTGATATTTTATTGTATTATTTATTTGAACTATATTAGTTATGCAGATGATTCTCTTATTTCTCTCTCATATATATATATATATCTGATATATATATATATTTCTTTTTTGTTTCTCCTTTTTAGGGTCATCTCAAATATTTTTTAGAAAATGGAGAACAATAAATTTAAAGTACCAAGATTTTTATTCTTTTGTTGAGCTTTCATACTTAAATGCCTATTAATAAGGTATATAATCCTTGTTGCTTCATGATAACAGAAAAGCATGATTATTCAGATATACAATGATACAAGTAATGTGTATTTACTAATACAAAAAAATTAATGGACCTATGTAAATGTGGCTTGATAACTGAGACTTGTCTGCAGTATGTCTAATGACTTCGTGTTTCTCAGTAAATACTAAGTGAGTAAATCTACTTTTTCCAAATACAATGGAGATTCCCTAGCTCCTGGAGTGTTACAGGACTATTTGGTAAAGAACCTGTACATTTATAAGATTGATGTTGGAAGAAAGCCTTTGTAGACTAATCATGTTCTCAAGTTTTTACTATCTACAATTGTTAATGTTCTTGGAATCACGATTTGACCCAAAACATAGATTGGCTATGTTACAGTATTTGTTCTTTTCTATCTATCGTGACTTTTATTTTTAAACATTACTTGCAATACAAGTAATGGTCCTAATTGCAATACAGAATAACTCAGGTGTCTTTCTCTATTGATTATTCCAAAAAAGAGAGTTGTTTCATTTACAAAACTCCCCATGAGCATGAACCATGGTATATATATTCTCAGTATATTTCTTTTCTTTCGTTTTTTTTTGAGACAGAGTCTTGCTCTGTTGCCCAGGCTATATAGTGCAGTGGCTTCATTATAGCTCGCTGGAACCTGGAACTCCTGGGCTCAAATGATCCTCCTGCCTCAGCCCTTTAATCTCCTGAATCATTGGGACTACAGGCATGCACCACTATATCTGGCTAATTAAAAACATTTTTTTTTTTTTTTGTAGAGACAGGGTCTTGATATTGCCCAGGCTAGTCTTGAATTCCTGGCTTCAGGTGATCCTCCCAAAGTGCTAGGATTACAGGCATGAGCCACCATGCCTGGCCTACTCTCAGTATATTTCTTATCCCTGAATTCTTAGAAGTATTTTCTTTTGAGTTGGTAATAAGACCTCTATGGGCTACCTTCTCTTCTTAAAAATTTTTAATAAGTATATGAGACTCATGATTAATTCTATTGTTTTATCTAAAAACATGGGCCAAAGCACTGTGTCTATGGTCTGATATCTAGACACTTTGCATGTCTATCCAGTCATTCGTTCACTCATCTCTTCTCTCAAGAAACATTTATTCGAGTATGTTCTGTTACTCCTATGCTTAAGTGCTTGCTGGGGACCCCGTGATGAACAGGACAGCCCTGTGGAGCTTACTGAACAGTAGGGGAGATGGATACTAATCAAAGACTCACAGAACTAAATTTATCGTATCTGTGATAAACAGGAGGAAGCAGTGTAATCAGGGAAGCTGGTGAAGAGTGTGACAACTGAGCTGCCATACGAAAGAACAATAAGAATTAAGTAAATCTTGCCGATAACCTCAAAAGTCCTGGGCTCCATCTTCCCCATTTGACTCTGTACGGTTTCATCTGCCGTTAGGAGGAGGAAGCCTCCTCCCATGCAGTCCTTGTGCAATGCGAGGCAGATTATTCTAGGCTCTGAACTTTCTGCCAGTTAATCTTTGTGAAAAACAAGAGAAATGAAGAGGATAGAGTTTCCTGGGCTTCATTTAGTTCTACCCTAGTCAGATGTAAGCAGGGGCCACAGGGAGCAGCGCCATCTGTGTCTGCTACCTTTGCTACTGAAAAAACTATTGGGCTGATTCAAGAATCAGTGTGTTCCTACAGGGATGCAAAAAAAAAAAGAATTAATTAATTCATGACCTTCATTTTGATTCTTGATGTGATGACAACTGTATTTGCAGCTTGTACAGCCATGATACTAATTAGAATGGAAACATAGCACTTTGGATAAACTTCCTTTTTATGAAGCTTTATTTAATTCCCTTTACAATCTCCATCTGAACACCTGCAGACAGGCCGGGGGGGTTGCAGGATTTGACTGCCTGATAGAGGATGGCCTCTGTCTGGCTCTCACCATCATCACTTTGGGAAAAATTAACTTTCACCGACTAAGCAGCGCTATGCAACTCCGCTTCTCAAACCATCTGTGGAGGAAGACCAGTTTTTTTTTTTTAATTGTAATCCACTGTAAATGAAACATGGTCCTATTCTCCACAACTAGACTCGACACCTGTGTTTGACAACACTGGATCTGTTCAGCGAGAATGGAGTCCACCTAGCAGAGTCAAAATGCAATGCGAGCTTCTAAACACTGTCAATTTCTGTACTAGCCTTACTCAGGGTCATTAACAAAGAGTTTGTGGACCAGCACTGGTCGTCATACTGATAGCGGCTTCTCTCGCCTTGCAATAAACAGGAAGGAGGTGGGAGCAAACCCAGAGCTGAGCATACTTTCTAGGCTCTAACCTCTTGTGAAATTAACTCTGTGTCGTTACCTTCTTTCTCCTTATCCTTTGCCTGGTAGAAAACCTGAAATGTCAGGCTCAGGATTGCACTTGGCTTTCAGAGGCAACACTGTCTTCATGGCCCACACGATCTAGCATGTGTCCTAACATAAAGAGAAGTTCTGACACTGTTGCAGGTGGTTCTTCACCCAGAGTCCTGAGTTTTTGGCAATCTTTGTATGTTTGGGAATAATAACAAACATTTCCTTTGTGACGCTTTTTTAGTGGCTGATGGCCAAGCTATCAGGCTTACTCTGCATCCTACTGCCAGAATGTCTTCAGAAAGCAGTGAAAAAGGACAGAATTGAGTTTTGTTTAGATAAAATTTTCTCAATAGTTTGCACTGCCTGATGCTGTGCTGGGTACGGTACAGGACTTAAGCTTAAAAAAAAA
>VSMD01045066.1:0-54746 GCA_008750895.1 Mirza zaza | reverse complement strand
GTAACCCTATGACCCTCACATTAGGTTTCTTCACATAATCCCACAGCTCTTGTAGGCTCTGCTCTTTTCTCTTGTTTCTCTGCTCTATTTCTGTGACTGATTTATTTAATTGGAGGGTGTTATCTTCAATCTCTGAGATTCTTTCTTCTGTTTGGTCTACCCTGTTCTTGAGACTTTCCACTGTATTCTGTAGTTCCCTGACTTGATTCTTCATTTCCAGGAGTTCGGTTAAACTTTTCTTCATTGTGTCTATTTCTTTAGTGAACTTTTTTTCTAGATCCTGGAGGCTTTTTGTGGTTTCCTTGTGCTGGTTATTGAGTTGTTCTTGCAGGTCAGTGAGTGTTCTTATGATCCACATACGAAATTCCTCTTCTGTCATTTTGGTTGCCTGATTTTGGTTGGTGTCCATTTCTAGGGGGCTGGGGCTCCTCTTTTGGGATGTGTTTTCCGATTGGTTCTTCATATTTCCTGAGTTCCTTCGCTGATTTCTTCCCATGTCGATCAGTTGTTGTTTCTTTTCTTTAGGTTTTTGTTTGGATATTCACATGCCTTGTTTAGTTTCTGAGCCGGTAGGTGGTGTCTGTGGGTGAGATTCGACCACTCCCTGTATAATGAGTCAGTAGGTGTCGTGAAAAGGGTATGCAGGATGCTCTCCCTGTCAGTAGGTGGCGCTTGCTTGGATGAACAGGCTACCCTGTTGTTTTTGTGTCCTGTTATCAGCTCTTGTTCCTGAAGAGAGACTCTAGTGCCTCAGGTGGTGGGTGGGGCCCTGGGACTTCCAGGTGTGTCCTTTTCTCCCCTTCAGTGAAGGCTGGTCTAGGAGAGAGTCTGGGCGGAGCTGAGTTGGGTAAGCCCGCCCTCAGGCACCACCAATGTCTTCAGCAGGGGTCAAAGTTCTGTTCTCTGCTTCCAGGCAAAGCTGACAGGGAGGGGCTGGAATGGCCCCGCTCAGTCGGAGAGTCTGCATGTGGGGGTGGGGCTGTCCGAGACCCACAATCTGGAGTGGGCCTGGCCTCTTTCCACCGTCCCCAACTCCGCGTCTACTCCTGGGCCTCTGCCAGCAGGCCAGACCACACGCCACCAGGCCTCCCCTGGCTGTGATGCCAGCAGGGAGGTTCCCTGCGCAGGAATGCCACCTGGGCTGGGCGCATGGCCTCCCTTTGGGGGGAGGGTTGCCCTCTAGGACGCTGATCTGCCCCTGAAGGCACACACACCTCAGCAGGCTGTTCACGTATATCCCTTCTGTGCCCCGGGCAATGCGAGGCCTCGGTGCACGGGATGTGGTCTGCAGGTCTGACCTCTGGGTCCCAGAGTTCAAACTTTGTCCCCACCAGGGAGACGAGTGCCTGTCCCAATTCACCCACAGGGATCCCAAGCCAGGTCTATGTCTCTCAACCTCAGGCTCTGCCCCGTTCTCCTGGGATCACTGTGCCAGCAGCACCTGGGAGGGCTGGCGGGCAGAGAGCTCACAGTCTGAGTTCCCCTTAGTCAGCTCTAGGGCCCCCAAAGGGAAGGTCCCGTTCCCTGGAGGTGCCTCCGGCTGGTGGCTGTATTGTCTCTCTGTCTCTCTGGGCAGCCGCGGGTAGGGTCGGGGGAGGGGAGGAGGAGGCAATATGGCGTCTGCCGCGCGGCTCGGGTCTGTGCACATGGAGGTGCCCGAGGGAGTTGGGAGCCTGGTGCTGCGTCCGCTACTGGCTTACCGCTCACTGGCGGCGGTCGTCGCTAGGCTGGTGTCCGCAGGTCCCTCTGCTTGCTGGGGAGCCCACCAGCAGTCCGGGATGCAGGGGAGGGGAAACGGCAGATCCACCTACACTTCCCGCTGGTCTCCGGGCTGCTCCGAGGGTCCCAGCTTCCAGTTCTCCTCCACGACCTCCTCCCGTGGAGTCTCCCGTGGTCTCAGGTACTCCTCCTGCCGACCCTCATCCGATGTAGGCTGGTCTTCTTGCTTCTTTCTTCCAATTTCTGCTAGAATCTGTCTTTTCTTCAGAGACACTCTGTCTGGCGCTGTTTCTCATCCGCCATCTTCTCGTCTTCTCACTTCTTGTCTTGCCTTTTAGTGTCTGATAATGGAAAAAGTGTCTGTGTCCTCCACTGAGGCCTTTTATTTCACATTTTAATTTCTTTGTACAGGTTGTTCCTTTGCTGGAACACTTATCCATCTTCCTTTTTCTTGATAACTTTTACTCATTCTTCAAGACTCATTTCAGGCATTATATTCCCTAGAGAGGCTTTTCGGGAGCCCCAGGTTGAGCTGTTTCCCCTTTTATACTCTTTGAATCCCCAATGAAAGGCTCTTCTACATTACCAATTGAATTTCATTATCTATTATAGTTCCTCCTGCCATACCTGAGTTCTCTGAGGCAGAGACTATTCTCTCTACCTCCGACCCCTCAATGGCTTCTTTTTTAATTTCAAAATTTTAAGTGGGTACAAATGTTTTTGTTACATGGATAGCTTCTATAATGCTTAAGCCAGGGCTGGAAGTGTGCCGATCACTCGAATAGTGTGCATTGTACCTGGTTAGGTAGGTTTTTACCCTTCCCCTCCTCCCCGCTCCCTCCTTCTTGATTTGGAATGACTTTTCCTTCTCTTTGTGCCCACCACAATGTGCTTGCAATGGCTTCTTATAGTTTTGAGGATGGATACTGAAATTCCTAAAATGACCTAGAAGTCTCTGATAATCCACATAATCCCTTTCTTTAGGCCTTTGCAGATGCTGTTTTCAGTTTAGAATGGGCTCCCACACTCTGCCCTCATGTTCCTCCTTCTTATCAGCTCGAACTCCCTTCTGCTTGCATGTCAAATGCCACTTTATATGGGAAAACTTACTTGACTCATTTATATTTCCTTAGGCACCCCTTTTACGATTTCATATCAGTTTGTTATCATACCTTTACTGATCATTTGATTAATACCTTCTGCTCTGCCCTCTAGAAAACTCTCTACTAGCAAAGACTGTATTTATTTTGCTTTTTCTTTTGCCCCCAATGCTTGGCACACTGCTTGGCACTTAGAACATTTTCAATAAACAGGTCGAATAAGCTTACAATTGGCTGATGGACTTTAATGGGAACACCAGAACTCAACTCAAACAGCCTGGCTTTTAACTGTGCTTTCTGAACTGAAATTAGTGCTGCAGAAGATTGATTGCCATGAACTACTTAACAGTGAAAAATGAAACTATTAGAAAATATACGAAAACATGTCATATTTATATTTCAGTTTTCAACTGCATTATTTTTATTTATAGTGAGCATATTTAATTGGTTCAGTATTTTAGGCCTGCCAATTAGATAAAATAGTCTTCGATTTCTACAAGTGTATGAAATCATTCTTCCTTTTTCTACACTGGAGCTCCTCTGTGAGGTTTTGGTTGGAGCCTTTCTCCCTGATCTGTCATGTTTTGAGTAAATCAGCTCTGTCCGTATGGGTTCTCTGTATGCGTAGAAAGTGTGTCTATCATCTGTCTCACTTGAGTACATTAGATTGTTTGTTTACATACCTGTCTCCCATGCTGGCATATGGGCTCTTTCATATAACAAAGGAAACAACTTTGTGATTTTAATCTTTTTATCCTTAGCATCTACTATGGTGCCTGGCACAAGCAGGTTTTCAGTTAATATTCATTCAATAAATACATGAATCAATTAGTGAGTGTTTCAAAATCACTAAATACTTTTTGTCATTTAAATTATGATAAATGGTATAGCCTAGATTTACTTCATCTGAAAAAGACTTTTTCCTCACAATAAGTAAGCCAAACAATTAATATATTTGCTAAACTTTCTTTCTGCCTGGTATATTTTATGCTTTTACTTTTAATCTATCATTTTATTCATGAATCTGCTTCAGTGTATTATCCTCTCTTGTGAGAAACTTTTATTAATTTTGAATAAAACTGTAAGTTTAAATTGATCATTAGTACAATTATGAGAGTGTTGTTCCAATTACATTATCAGAATAAAAATAACTGTTATTGGATTTCCATATAGCAATTTCTTTTGAAGTCTCCAAACATTTATTTTAAAAAAAGAAATTCTCAGTTTTGTGATATAATTCTTAAAGTGATTATTGTAGTCAAAACAGAAAATATAAAGATACAATAAAATATAATGAAAAATCACAAGTATAAGCAATTATACAATATATTTAATTAAAAATCTCATTAGTACTCTAATAACTAATTGTGTGATATTGATGGATCATATTATACCGGCAGGATTCTTAACCTCAGTTCTTGTTTTAGAGCATCTTCAAAGCATCTGAAATCGATCACACAATATGTTTTTGACATTGACATCCTTTGGGGAAGAGTGGTCTCAGAATCAAAAATAAGTATTTCTGAACCCCAATTCTCATGACCGAATCTTGGTACCATTTTACTGGACAAGTACAAACGTTCCAATAAAGACCCTAATTCTGAGACCTCTTTGATTTAGCCAGCTCTGTTATACATTCATTAACATCATGATTTGCCTTTACTCAAATAAAGGTAAATTTTTCAAATTCCCTAACAAATTCTATATTTGTTAGGGAATTTGAAAATTCTGCCCTTTAAAGGAGACATATTCAAAATATATAGATTAATTTTTCTTTACTGACTGTATTTTTATTTTTATTTGGTAAATTTTGGTAAATCTCAGCTAGACAGCTCAACGTAATCTGATAAGTGACTGGGTTTCTAATAAATTAGAAAGTGCTACAAGTGCTATTAGTCAGCAGAGATGGTAGGACACAAACTGGAAGATACTGAGAGGGCACTAATCACATAAGACATGACACCCTGTGAGATCACGAGTTTGCAGCTTTTTGGGACTAGATGTTAACTCTCATTTCCCCTGGTGTAGGCATGTAAAGAGAAGCATTGGAGAAATACTAACAATGTTAGAGCACTGCATAATAGTAAGTAAAAAAAAAAGAAACAAAACACCAAAGTGAAAAGGGCAAAAATAACATGTCTAACAGTTACTTATGTGCAACTAGTTGCAGAGCTGGCTTGTAACCGTAGAAGAAAAATGTAAGCAAAATAAAAACCAAAATCATTTCCCCAATAAGATTAGGTTTAATTTAAACAAACAAACCAAAACATTTAAAGAGAGAAGAACATTTAAAAAGTTGCTTGTGAAGCTATTTCCCATGGTCTGCTAGTTCACATTTTCGTCTGTGGAAATCTGTCACATTATGTCCTAATGTAATAACATCTTTGATAACATGAGTGGAAATAGAGCAGCGGCAGCAAACCCACTGATTTTACACTGCACTTTCAGGCCTTGGAATTAACTTCGCATGTGGGTTTTTGCTCCATCTAGGCCAAATGCCATTGCAAAAAGCAGCCTCATTTGAGCCTCGGTGCTACCAGTGGGTGTAGTTAATATGCTCTGGATTTCCGTGACCGTGGAAGAATGGAGGCCAAACTCTACCCAATGTCAAGATGTGTTTTCTAGCCATATGTCAGAGTCCTTTAGCACTGGAACATTTGTAATTTCTGAACAAGTCCCATAAAACTTAGGGGTTGTTGACCTGAGCTAAACTCCCTATGGCTAGCAATGTCATTCTCCCTCTTGTTTCACTTTCCAGGTTGATAAAAATCAATACTTTCTCTCATAGAATTCTGACTTTCCAAGCAACATTCAGGTTCATGTGAAATGTGTGGAGCAGATAAAGGGACAGGAGCTATTATTTTATCTTCCAGAGCTATTTCCTGTATCCACCCAAGCAGAGGAGAATGCTAGAAATGCTGTAAGAAATCATTATTTTGAAATGAATCAGTTTTAAATTTTCGAATGGAGTTAGGGCAATTTTTGAAAATGGTTCACAATGTCATTAATATTTAGCTTCATTCAAACCGTTGTTAAAATAAAATCTTTGAGCCTAATGCCCATTATTAACTCCCATATCTATATTTGATTTCAATTATTGCTGCTTTATTCTTAAGGAAAATAAAGTTTATAGCTACTGCAGGAATCCAATCTAAAATCTGTCTTATTTCTAAATAAGAAACTTCGTGAGGTTGACAGTATTTAGCAGGCAGAATGGGTTGGCACTGAAACGAGTTCCAGTCAGTGGAGTATGGGAATCATAAAGAATTAGGTGTTAGCCACATTTGACAGACTAGAATTCAAATTCCAGCATTGCTATTTATTATGTGACTTAACTTTTCCCATTCTTAGTTTCTTCATCTATAAAATGGAGAGACTAGTAGCTAGCTTACAGAATTGTTACTTCCTAAAGAAATGCTGTGTATATAAGAAGGCAATCTACAGAAAGAGATAAGCCAAATGCACCAAAATTTGAGAAGTTTGCTTTGTTTTAACTTAATGTTACCATTTTTATTTCAAGGCATCAGTACTCCCTTGATGCTTTCTTCTAGTACTGTGATAGACAGAAACAAGCATAGAGAAGACTCTATATATAAAGCATACAAGGAATGCTTTATGTAAAGAGTTTATAGTAATATTTTCATTGGTTTCTAATTAATTTTCCACATATTCTGCCAAAATATTCTTTCACATACGCAAATAGGACTATATTACATATTAGCTCAATATTATTCACTGGTTTCCATTCATCTGCCTTAAAGGATAAAATATATATTTACTGATAATCTAACCACAGGCAAATTTCTATTCTTCTTTTACTTCAGCTATACTATTCCAACAGCATTGAGTCATTGTGGATCCCTAACAATTCAATACAACCTCTTTCTCTCTTGTCTTGGCACCTATTCTTCTCACTACTCAGAATGCCTTACTCCCATTTGCCTCCTGAAAAACAAATTCCTACCTCAAATGCAACTCTCCAGGTAGTTTTCTCTGACATATCAGGCACATCTAAGTTTTTTTACCACTCCCACTCCTTTAAAGCAATCGATATCTCGACTTGAAGCATGTATATAAGTGCATGAATGTCGACTCTAAGAAACAATGGTGAGATGGCAATAGATGTGATTTATGAAGTTTGCCTTATATGCATCTCTGTCAAACCAGGGCTAGGTGGATGGAGTTAGCAGAACCAACCTTGCTACACTAATCATTATCTAAGGAAAAAATAGCACCTAGGTCTAGCTAGTTTTGTTACAGCAAATCATAAATTGTTAAAGGCACAGACTTTGTTTTCCATGGCTATATATCTAGCATAATATCTGGTACATGTAGACAGATAATAAATATATGTTAGAGAATTAATGAACATTTTGTTTTACCTGAATGTGAAACATCCTAAGCAATTCTGTACTCCTGTCCTTAAGTGCCAATTACTGAAACTTACAACTTAGGTCAATAAATCTAAAATGAAGGTTTAATAAGACTGGATCAAAGCAACACAATGCAGCACAGTTCAAAGCCCAAGTTTACCAGCAGAAAGCAGTACAGCTCAAAGTGCATGCTGACAAGAGGGAACAGATCCAGTTAGCAAGTCTAAAGGAAGAGAAGAAAGACCCCCAGCTGGTGGTGGTCATCTTTTTAACTACCCAGGCTCACAGCACCTATTATTCTCTATTGGTCTCACAAAAATGGATTAATGTCATTATTGTGGGTTGGGGTTTGATACCTCCAGTGGGTTCTTATAAAAGCAAGTTCAGCCCTCTCTCACTCTCACTCTGTGTGACCCTTCTGCTTTGCACCATGGGCTGATGCTGCATGAAGGCTCTTGCAATATGCTGGCACCACGCTCTTGGATTTCCCAGCCTCCAGAACCCTAAGCCAAATAAATTCCTGTTCATTATAAATTACCTAATCTGGGGTATTCTATTATCACCACACAAAACAGATTAAGACACTCCATCAGCACTCCTGATGCACCACAGAGAACCAGTAGAATTCCTCACTGAGCTCAATGTAAAGCCCAATACCTCCCATGGCACAGACTCCTCAATTATAAGCCCCCAGAAGACAGAAAATACATTTGTTTCATTCACCACCGACATACGGTGGGCATTTAAAAAGAGTCATCAAATGAATTATGGATATATCATCTTTTTGTTACCCATGACATGAAAAAAATTCTAAGAGAGTTTGACACAAACAGGGAAGACTGCTTTTTAAAAAATCAATAAAGCACAAGCAAAAACAAAACAAAAACTCACAAGTTTGCTCTTTATATCCTGTGTCACCCTTGACAAAGCATAAAACACCTTTCAACCTAATTTTCCTAATCTGCAAAATGAAAAAATGAGAACATTCCTTTCTTGAAAATGCATGGACATTTTTTTCTGAGATTTTCTGTCTGGACAAAATCTAAATTATAAATTACTGATTAAATATTATAGGACTTTGTCATTCCTTCACTATTATAACTTATCTTCTATTGAACAGTAATAATAACAAACCAAATAACAAACCATGCTCAAAGGTTGGATGTACAATGCATTTTAGGAGAGGAGTACAATGCCAACTCCCCCTAAAATTGAGCTCTGTCCACTTAAAGGAGAGGCTCTCCATGCTGTCTTAAATGATGCTTTAGAATCATTGCTAATGCTCATCAACAAACATCACGGAATAATTAGGGAGAGTAGAAATCATCATAATGTCAGCCCTTCCTATTATTGAATTGTAAGCACTTGATATAGTACTGCCTAAAGCAATTGCAGAATGCAATAGATCCAACTGTATCAGCTTTGGAGCCCACAGAAGCATCCTGCTATAACCTGCGGGTTCCACACTAGGCCCTTCCCTCAATTAGGAGTTAATCACCTTGGAAAGCAGCTGAGAATTTCAATCATTATTTTTTCCAAGGCCCCATCAATCTTGTCTGTTGAAGTAATTTGATTTTTTTTTCTTCCTGTATGTGAATACTAAATCTTCTTAGTGGAGAAAAATGATGGAGGAAAATAAAGTGGAAGAAACTAATTTTTACAAGATATTTAAATGAAATTCCTAAGGAATTGTTTTAAATCACTCCATTATACCTGTACCTTAATACCTTGGGGACAGGAAGAAGACTCTCTGACCACTTCATTTCTTATTTCTGATTGCAGCAATTTGGGCTGAGTTTAGCATTCAGGGCTAGAGGCAGCTTGTACTGTGGCTAAGAGCTAGGGATTTTGAAACGGATGGCTCTGGTTCCAAATGTCAGCGCCATCATTGACACACCACATGACCTTTATTCATTTGCCACCCTTGAGTCAGTTTTCTTATACCTAAAAAGGAAAAAAAATAATAGTACCTATGTCAGATGAAGGTTGTAAAAATTAAACTCAGTAAATGATCTTCAGTACCTTGGACAGTTCCTGGTATATAATGTTATTTTAAAATGGTAACTACATTCGTTTTTATTTCTTATTCTCTATTGACTTGACTCACTTATTGTCAACTTCTCAAGATGAAAATTAGGTCAGCAAATGAAATAAGATGGATTTCTAAAGATGAAAATCATCATGGGACTTTCTAGAATTAGTCATCATTCTCAGTTTTTAAAATCATAAGGTTTCACAATATATACTGAAAACATCAAAGAGGAAAGAATCATTGTTCATTTTGCTTTCCTTTTAGCTTTGAATGGTTGGAAATTAAATTTTAGCTGATTATTAAATACATTTATTAGAAAATTAATTACTCATTCACTATCTCAATGACTTGAAACACCTTTTGTGTTGTTGTTGTTCTTTGAAACTGCTCTGGAAAAATAATGTGAGTTGAAATTTTTATAAGAAGCCATCAACATTGTATCTTTAAACTTTAAATTAGGGTGGCAGGTATTCTCACACAATTTTTCTTTATTCTTTTATGGCACTTTGTTCTTAGTTTGACTAGAAGTCTAATTACATTGCCTTGAAATTGTGTATTTCTATATCTTTCTTTACCTCTTTATCGTTACCTCGTTAAAGGCAGAAACCACACGATTCATCTTTGTATCAGACAAAACCTCAAACAGAATCCATAGTAGATGCTTAATTGCCTTTTCTTGAATGAAAAATCACACTCATGGGTGAGTGGGCAATCTCCTGCTGTCAGGTCAAATTAGAACTTTATCCTGTGCTCAGAGAAGCCTGGATCCTTGTAATTTTAAATACCATCAGAGAAGAATATTTCAGGAAAACTTTTTGGTTCCGTGTTCAGCCACCATTGTAGTCAAGAGATATTTTTGTTCTCTAGCTGGAATTTGACATACAGAAGTTTTCAGCACATTTACTTGAACTTTAGCTTTAGTTTAGGAACACAAAACCCATCTCAGTAATAGCTGCACATATATTTAAGTGTATTGTCTTACTCCTCTTATTCTCCAACCAACCAAACAGAATCATGCCCCCCACTTTTCCCGTCATCATTTTTTCTCATCTATCCAATCTAATAATAGTAGAATAATTATTATTATAGCTAACACATAATAATTTGTTCTAGGTACTCTTCAAGAACTTCATACATATCAAATAATTTAATCTTCATAACATTCCTATGGGAGGGATTATTACTATCCATATTTGATATCTGGGAAAACTGAGGCAGAGAACATTTAAGTGATTTGCAAAAGGTGACATAGCTAAGACGTAGTTAGCCAGGGTGTACACCCAGAATGTGACCATTAGCTTCCAAATTGTTTCCCCCAGAGAAAAACTTCTCTCTCAAGCTTATCACTTCTTTGGGGCTAAATTCTGTGATATTGGTATTGTATATGATAATGTCAAGTCATACAAGATATCTTGTAGTTTTGAGAAATAGGGTAAAAACAACATGAGGACTTCTATTGCCCAAGAAGCATTAACTGCCATTAGAATTGCCTTCCTACCATCCAGCCAGAAAATTGGATGAAATATATGAAACAACTGTTTTGACACATCGGGCAACAAGAAAATGCAGATCTGTGAAATCTAAGAAAAGGGTAAAAAAATGAAGTTAGCCTGTGGTCACCTCACTATACAGCCTAAAGGCAATTTTCAGGCTGCCATGTAAAGCAGGGAGGGAGAAAAGTCCTAAAAAGAGCCTAGCAGTTGCCCTGAGTTGAGAACATAGACATGTGAGTATGAGGAAAACAAGCTGGCTAGAATGTGTAGGACATAGTACCAGCAAGGACACAGAAAGAGGTCTGGAGATCTGTAGAGAAGTAATTCTCTAGTCTTTGTGCATTTATTTAGATATATATGAGTTGAAACTACACAAAGCCATGAAAAGAACCACTAGAAAGCAGTAGCCAAATGATTTCCAGCACTTACTCTGGTATGAGAATAGTTTGTGTTTCCTTCAAGGAATAGTTTGTGTTCTATCACTATGAGGCTGAGGATGAGATTCAGAAAAGCATTACATGACTTTGTACATAGGAGGTCTTATCTATAGAGAAAACTATTTTGTTGTTGTTGTTCACTACCTTATCCATTCATAAATAGAGACATTAAAATTGAGTGACCTAAACTCTTCTTTCATATCTTCCTGTTGGAAAAAGAAGTTTCATACATTGCCTAACCAGCAGGGATTTTTGAACTCTGAACTCTTCAGTTCTGTATTCCTAGGGAGTAGTCACTAGCTCCAGGGTTGATGAATACAGCTTGATGGACTACAAGGTGAAAATAGATCAGTGAATAGATTATTAGAAAGCCATCCTTGCCTATTGTCAACATTCAATACAGGTGCAATTATAATCTAAATTTTTCTTTTAATTTATTAACTTATATGCATCTAAAAAAAGATTTGGGATTTTTATTTTTATTTTAGTAGTCAAATAGGGAGGTAGCCAACATGGTGTTGGATATTGGTGCTCTGGTGTCCATGTGTCCTCCAGAAATGTGCTGGAAACTTAGTGCAACAGTGTTGGCAGGTGGGGCATAATGGGAGATGTTTAGTTCATCAGGGTTCCACCCTCATAAATAGATTAATATCATTATAAAAAGGGCTCAGGGAAATGGGGTCACTCTCTTGTGCTGTTGTTATTCCACTCTTCTGGCATCTGAAGATGGAGTTACTCTCTTTGATTTATTGTCTTCCACCATGTGATGATGTGAGAAGCCTCTTGCAGGATGTGGGCACCTTGATCTTAGACTGTACAGTCTCTGGAACTATGAGAAATAAATTTCTGTTCATTGCAGTTTTCCAGTCTGCAGAATTCTGTTATAGCAGCCCGATATGGACTAAGACAATTGGGGATACATTTATCATTAGAGTTAAGAACTTAATCTCATAGGGTTTTTGAATCCTCAAATAAAGGCAGAAGAATACAGATTTCCTTTCACCTCTATAGAGTCCACTCATCAGGGAGAATAACTATTGGAGTTAAATAATTCCTTCATTATTTCTCCTTGATCTTTGGAAAGTTGAAATTAGAAATTGAGAAGAAAATCATCCCAAACATGAGTAAGATGATAAAATGAAATAGGAAAGTAAAATTAAAATAATTGATGTATTTCAGTATTAGAAAATAGGCATATTGAGGAACACTTGATAAATATGCTCTGCTTATATCACATGTATGCAAATATTTATTGTTTCAGCTATAAAAGAGTCTTATTTTTGAACTCTTGATGATGAAGTAGACAGTGGTAAAGAGAGAAATAGACATAACTTACAGATACTTTCCTACTCATTTGTACATCTTTGAACCCAGTATTACTTGATATCTCTTACAATAAGAATAAGGAACAACACAGATATTGCTTAAAGAAAAATAATCTTTTGATTTATGTTCCCAAATTTTAGTATGTAGCTAATTGATTCAGTATAGATATTGGAAGTATTTAATTTATGCCAGTATCTTGAAGGAAATAAGAATTGATACCAGGCCTATGACTCATGTAGAGATCAGATAACTTGCTGGTTTAGTGTGTATCACTAGCCAGGTCAGGCTAATAATGATTCCTTTACCAACTGAATTAGTTTTCTATGACTTTATAACAAATCGTCACAAACTTAACATCTTTAAACAGTACATATTTATCATTTAATAGATTCTGAGGATCAGGAATCTAGTCACAGAGTGACAGAGCTGAGGGTTCTGCTCAAGGTCTTACAAAGTTGCCATCAAGATGTGGCCAAGTTGTAATTCCTACTTGTTGACGAGGAACAATCTGGTATCAAGTTCATTAATACTTTGTTCATGGATTCTCCAATATGTCCACTTACTTCATCAAGCCAGCAAAGGGAGTCTTTTGAGGGAATCTGCTAGAAAGATAGACTCTTATATGTAGTAATGTAATCAGAGAAGTAGCACGTCATCATTTTTTCCATGTTCTATTGTAGGGGTTCTCAAACTTTTTAAACAGGGGACCAGTTCACTGTCCCTCAGACCGTTGGAGGGCTAGACTATAGTTTAAAAAAAAAACTACGAACAAATTCCTATGCACACTGAACATATTTTATATTGAAGTAAAATAAATAAACAGGCAAAAACACCCGCATGTGGCCCACAGGCCGTAGTTTGAGGACGTCTGTTCTACTGGCGTGGAATAAGCGACATGTCTCACCCACACTCAAGGGGAAGGAATATACACGGTGTCCACACCAGGAAGCAGGGACCCATGGCAGCCACCCTAGAGTGTGTCTGCCACACCAGCTAATGTAATATTGCTGTCACGGCCAGATACAAGCCATGGGCATAAATGCTTCTCCTTTGAAATTTTACCTATCATATGAATTTCTTCACTCTTATTAATGAATACAAATGCTGAAACCATTCTGATGAACAGCATTAAAGTTAGAAAATCTATTGAAAACTAAAATGATCTCTGCAATTAAGATGTTTTGATTGCACTTAACACTTTTTAAAGCATTTTTATATATATATATATATTTATATTTATCTTCATTTATTTCCCTTATAAGTATCCTGAAATATATTCAGAACAAGTGGTATGACACATATATAAAAAGAGAGGAAAATTGATGTTTTCATAACAGATCTGGAACTAGAATGTAGTCCTATCCATCCTTGGAAGAATGTTACTTCCAGTGATTTTCACTGTCTGAAAATATGAGTGAGATCCTCTTCCTTCTGTTTATTATCCAGTAATTACTGAAGCTGAATAATTGCTTACAACTACTAGAGAAGTTGAAAATTTCACAAGGGGATAGGTTTACTTGGTGGTAGTTTGCTTCACCAAACTTTATTTAGAAACTAAATTTGGAAAATAGTAATAATAAGTGAGATCTGTGATTTCTCCCATTGAGACTAAGATAGTTTTCTTTTTTGAATAGAGACACTATGGCATTTAGATGACTAAATTATCCTGCAATTGTCATAAAACACATTATATCCTAGTTTATAGTTTCTATATTTTTGTGTATAAAAATAAAACAATATTGTTAAATAAAATTATGTCAAAACAAAAAACATTTTCTATGTCACAATTTCCATGTTGATAGAACTTTGGATGTAACTTTTTTCCTTCTTTTTCCCTATTATTTTCTCTAAACTACTAAAGAGAGACTACACTTTGTATTCCATTCATCTTTACTGAAGGAATAGAGTGTGTATACTGTCTAATTTGAAAACATTTCAGAATATGGTATGTATTAAGAATACATAACTGAGAAACACTTGTTTTGTTGTCATTATCTCCTCGATCCTTGTCATTAACTCCAATGGGTTGAATCTAATTTCAAAATCATACTGGGCATTCCTACATATTTGGCATATTAATTTTCAGAAATATAAAACAATATGCTTTGAGAATTTGCAAAATATGAAGTGTTGAAAGCATTAAAGATGAAGCAATTTTCTCTGTTTCTCAAACCTGTACCTTTTTCACTATGGCTTAGTTTTTATAAGCACCATAGTGCTTTGTTGCCTTTCTAAGGTGTACATTTCAATGAATGGTTTATTCATCAGCTTGTCTGAGATTAGGATAAGTACTACCAGGTAGAGTACCAAAGAATTTTGTTGTTTCACACAAGTTGCAAGCGTTTTGGTAAAGTACTGTGAGATGGTGTATAGTGAGTGACTTACTCCTAACATGGTAAAATGAGACTCAAAATGTCAACTTGTGTGAGTGATGGTTGAATGTGAATGAAATGTTCTCTCCAGATTAGTTTTACTCGGTTGCTCTGCATTAGAAAGTGCTGGAGGAATCCAGAAGTATTATTAAGAAGACTGTCAGAGAGAATGTCTTTATAGGCAGCCCAAGCTATTATTTAGGTTGAAACCATTGTCTTAAAATCACAGCCATTAGGGACAAAGCAAAGAAAGACTGGACAGTGAAATGTGCAAATCTTTATGAGGGGTGTGAACAGGAAATGCTTTTTTTTTTTTTTTTGGCTACTTATATCCTGATTCTAAGACTCAGTAATTGATATACACTTGGAAAAGTGATGATGAGACATTTCCTAATAATGACATAATTCTAATCCATCATGGCTGGTTATCCATCAAAGCTTTGTTTGTGATGCTTTGACTGATGGAATGGAAAGAAGAAAATCACTCTCTATTTTAGCTAAAGAGCAAAAGGAGAGATTTACTTTAAAAATGGCACTCTGCTTTGAAGACAAAAATAAATCTCTCTTAATCACATGTATGCTATCAAATAAATTGATCACTTGTGATAGATCCTTGGTTCTTGTGATAACAATAGTACTGCCATGAAAACAGGCTCTCATAAACACTGCCATTAGATGACAAAGGTGAGCTTTTCCTGTAGAATCCCTCTTAGCTAATGGGCCCGAAGCACTGATGAGAATGCCAAGGTGGGGGGGTGGGTTCAGGGCTGCTCAACTGTGGGTCACTTTGGGAGCAACAACACATCCACAACCATGGGAGTCATTATACAGAAGGACACCTGCAATAAGATTTTTTAACACAGCACAATTCACAATTGCAAAGTTATGGAATTGCCCTAAGTACTTATGAAATGATAAGTAAAAAAAAGAAAATGTGACTCACATGGAAAAGGAATGAAAAGTCTTCTGCAGGAACGTGGATAGAATAGGAGGCCATTAGCCTAAGTGAAGTATTCCAGACATGGAAAAACAAATACCATATCTTTTTATTTATGCATGGGAGCTAGCTAAACAGCTGGTATATATGATTATATGGTGGTGTAATGCAACTAAGAAGGGGACGGGAAAGGAAGGGTAAGCTCTATAAAAAAAAACCAAAAACCTACCTACTGGGTACAGTGTACACTATTCTCATCAAAAATCCCTAGACATGAAATGTATCTGGGACTCCCAATGAAATATAAATGAAAGCCAGAGTTTTAATTGTTATAGACATTCTACATTTTTAGTCACACAGCGTTTGAACTTTTAAAGTACCTGGCTATTCTCTAAGAGACATCACCTTTTCATCAGAGAGTAGCAAAGAATTTACCCGAGTAAATGAATTTCAAAGAGAAACTGGGGCATAAAATGAAGTCTCTCTGTAATAATTATGCACCATGTGTAATGGTTGTTTGATTTGCCGATTACAATAAGAAGAAAATAACAACAAACAAACATGAAAAACTGTCACCTCCTCAGGAGCTGAGTTTATATTCATCACACGATTTAGACTCTGAAAGATTGTCGTCTTCATTTACATAAAAACTTGAATAAGCCTCTTAATGCTAAATTATAGTTATCTGACAAAAGTATATTCATGTTGGTCAAAACCCAACTAACACTAAAGCATACTTGCTTTTGTCGTGCTTGGAGTTTTTCTTTCTCCAGACCTCAAGATAGAAAGTCTATATGCATTACAATGCTGCTAAATTTTGGCAAGGTGAATTATGGACAGTTTTTAGAGTCTGAAGAAAGCATTTTCTTTCCTTCCCTTGCTCAAAAACATACATATATGCGCATAAAAGCAACACCGAGTGTTGCTTTTAGAGGCTAGTGTCACTCCCTTTTTATTACAGTAGAGTCCCCCTCTTTTCAGAGGAGAAACTCAGTTGCGGTACATTGGGAGCTGACTTCACCCCACAAAGGAAAAGACCTAGACGTGTAACCTAGGTCTGACCCTTCAGCTATGTCACCTCCTCACCTCAGTGGTTTATTCAGCCATGGGCACATGACCTAAGTTGGACCAGGTATCATATAATCCTCCACATAACTTTCTCCTGAAGTTGTGCCCTCTTTCCTTGGGTTTCTCAAGTGGTATCACGTGAGTACTGGGTGGATGGAAGTCCTCATTTCTGCTACATTTGAAGGGTCTGTATTGAAAATGAGGTGCAGTTGGGGCCCGGATATCCTTTAAACCTCTAGAACAAGAATTTCTTGAAGCCAATTGTACTCCTTGACTTTTTGGTAAAACGAACTGAGAAATTCCCTTTCTCATCTAAACTAGTTTGTATTGGATTTTCTTTTTTTCTGATACATCCTCTAAATTGCTAATGTTTGCTTATAATTTCATGGGTTCCTAAATCCAAGAAATTCATTAACCTACTAACTGAAGGCTTCTTGAAATACTTGAAGTCATGAGAAATAATGAGGGAAATAGAAAATGTAATCAAAGGAGAGAGAAAGACAGACATGACTATCTCCCAATCGAGTATTTCCCAATTCCCCAGTATTCCTGGTTTACCTCTATTACATCAGAGAAAGAAAGATACATAATCTCTTTTGAAAATTAAAAAGCCAGCAATATGCTAATATTTATGGGAAGAAGAAGACAGTTCATATGTGTTCAAATATTTAATTTGTTTATAATTATAGGAAATTGTTCACTAGAATGTTAACTTGCTTATATCTCTGAAAGCAACTAGAACATAATAGGTTATCAAAACTAATTGTCACATATGTAAATCAATTATTGGTAAAAGATGGAAAAACTGTGTCAGCAACTATGCCCTGTCATAAGTATCATGCATATTTTTACAAATTTGATGTGTCCCATTGTGATTCTTAGAATGCTATGACATGTGTATCTTCATGATAAATGTGAAGTATTTTCCTATGAAGAATAAAGCTCTTGATGGTAAGACAGGATAGTTTTGGTTTGTCTGTGTATATGACCTGTAGGGTATCTCTATGTTTCTGTTTCTGTTTTTGTGTTCATATTTATGATGTAAAAGAAGAAAGAGATAAAGAGAATTTTTTGCAGTATACCAATTGATGGAAGAGGAAAAACTCCATGTTTTTACTTCAGTTGTAAAGAAATGTCACACACTGGGAAACAGTTGGCAGATGATGACATAATAAAGATAAGTTACCCATTTCCACTATGATGATTACCTCAAATGAAGATTTTTAAATTTTTTCACTATGATTTAGAAATAACATCTGTTTTCCATTTCCGACTTGTTGAATTATTGCAAGTTTCCATTGAACACTTTTCCTTCTTGATTACAATGCTCCATATACTGTCTAAGGACTGTCATCTCTTTGCAGGGCCCCTGGCCTTATAAACCGACTTCCTTACTTCCACTCTTGCTTTCTAGTCTATTCTCCACTGGTTAGGCAAAGTGATCCAGTAAAAGGTCAATGAGACCCTGTCATTCCTGTGCTCTAGCTCTGAAAAAATTCAAACCTTTCCATGGTCTGTAGGATTTATATTACTTGTCCCCTTGCAAATTCTCTGAAGTCATTTTTTTGATATTCTCCTTTTTGCTCTTGCTCTTCCCTAGGATAAGTATAGTGACCTCTTTTAACTTATAATCTTCTTAGAGTACTCTAAGACACCAGACACCAGTAGTGATACTGGTGTCCTGTAGACACCAGTATCACTCATAGTCTTACTTCTTTCATTGGGTTGCTAAAATGTCACTTTGTCAGAGATACACCCTGATAATTTTATATAAAACAGCCACCTGCCACCATTATCACTCTTTATTCTCTTGATTTTAACCTGAATTATTATTGATTTATTTGCTTATTATTTATCTGCCATTATTGAATATACACTTGAGGAGGACAGATATTTTATTTTGGTCACAGCTGTATTACCTATTCTTGGAAAACTGTGGAACCACAATGAAAATCCTTTGAATTAATGAATCTTCTCAATGCAGGAGTAACAAGCAAAGATTTAATAGTGTGAGTACCTAGACAATCACAGGCAGATTAGAATATTAACATGTAACTCTTACTAACGCACCCGAGACAGAATTCAAGGGATTTGCAGGAGATTAAAAAGATTGAACTAAGGCCAGAGACCCTGTCTTGGAAATTATGGCCTTTTCTATTTTTATTATATCTTGTAAGAGATAATCAGCTGAATACCCTTCCAAAACATAAATCAGTGAAGCTTCTGACACCTGACGAAAGGGTAGAGTGGGAAGCTGCCCTACTTGTAAGAAGTTATGCTCCGACAATAAAGAGCCATGTGGTGGAGACTAATTGTGAGTGTGATGTAAGAGAGCTTGGAGGTTCTGCCGCAACAGAGTCACATTCCAGCCTTCAAACCTCTCCTAGACTGTCAGGAGGCACAGTGCATTGTTAAATAGCTGCCGGCTCCTTCCCCAGCGGGGCTGCCATTTCTCTGACGGGTGAAGCAATTTTCTCTGCTAATCTGTGAAGTTTTGTGAGTTCTCTGAGAATAGGAATACAAGATATTACAGGCATAAAATGTTAAAAACAATAACTAGTTATTCATGTCATTCAAAAGTAATTTGTTTGCAGGAAAGACCTGACTTCTTTTCTTAAGTGGTATATTCAGGTTACAAATTAAATAATTGTAGTAAGAAATATGTTATTATATTTTATATATATATATAATTATATATTACCTTGCATTGTTTTATTACCGTTCATTCAGGGTACTAAGTACCATCCTTTATAGCCTATACTTGAACACAAAGAAGCTGTTTAGGTACATGTCACTTCAGGGTCTCCTTCTAGGTATGTTGTCTGCCACTCACTCTTCATTTACCATTGTTTCACAAGACTCAATATACAGAGGAGTATGATGGAATACAGAGGGTCAAATTTCCTTCACATACTTTTCTGAGCCTCATTCACCCTCTCTTTTCTATTTTTGAAATTATCTTTTATTTTTGAGCCCAATAAGATGGAAATAAATACTTTCAATTTAAAATTTTAATTAAAGAAGTAATTGCATTAAAAAATTTATAAAGATGGAAGAGGACAACATAGAGATAAAGAAAAGAACTCAAGAATTCAGTCAGGGGAAGACGGATAATGGATTGGAGAATAGAATGAGACAAAGGAAAAAGTAATGGGAGAGAGTAAAAGGTGGAGAAGAAATGTGTAGGTGAGAAAGAGGTGAGGTTTGCTATTGACCTCACCAAGAAGCACTTGCCCAAGAGGCTGTCTTTTTCTCTAAACTCCCAGGGCTTCCTCTGTCTCCATGGGGCCCAACACCCAGCAGTTATATCAGCACAGATTTTTTAACAAGTTGGAAAACCATGAGGAGGACAAGAAAGGAGAACATATGACAGAATATTTTCTCATTACTTAGGAAGTTCTGTTAGGTAATACCTAAGGCTCTTTTCTACTTCCAAGTTATAAAATTATGATTGTCAATTTTAACCTGAATTATTGTTATCTTAAAATTATTATTTTTTTCTCTTCTGTGTTTTATTTAACTCAGATGATTGAGGTATGTGGCTCATAATGCCTTTTTCTGCTGTGAATGGCACCTGTGGGGGACTTGCCAACCTAAATCTTTGGCCTCCTTGGGTTGCCTTGACATGGATTTAGATTCAGCTCAATCATATTCCAGTGCAATGAATTTCGGTTGAACTGGTGAGGTGATGTTTGACCCATTCTTGCTTAGAGGTAGTGCAGTGTGTCTACTATATATTTGGCTAGGGACTAATTATAGAGAAGGGATCTGATATTGATGAGCCATGATGACATCAAGGTTTCTTTCATCACAGAGCTTAAAATTGCATGCAGGAGACAGACATACAAGAAAATTTTAAAGCAAGACTTATGTGGTAAAGGAGAAATGCAAAAATATATGTATATAAAAGACTAGGGGTCTCTGAAGAAGTTACATTGAGGGTGAGACCTGAGAGTTATTAAGAACTAGCAATTGAAGGACAGAGTGGAAGCAAAATTCCCGGCAAAGAGAGGCAAAACTCTGGGATACGAAGGATTATAACATATTAACAAACAGATGAAAAGTTTCTGGAGCAACAGTTAGGGGAGGGAGATGGCATCTAATGAAGATGGGAGATGTAGGCAGGGACCAGTAAATAAAGGTCACAAAGGGCATGGAAAAACATTTTGGATATTTTTCTAATAACAGCAGAAATTCACTGAAGTTATTAGGTAGATGAATGGCATAATGAATTTAAATATTTTTAAGGTTTCTCTAAGTTTCTCCCTAGAGATCATGTTAGAGGAATTAAAAAGTAAATGTGGAAAAACAAAAGGTGATTGCAAAAGGTGGCTTTGGCTGGTAGGTCCAAATAGGGTTCGAGACAAGTTCACAGCATATTTTATATGGAACCAGAAAAGACTCCATATAGCAAAAGCAATCTTAAGCAAAAAGAACAACTTGGGAAGCATCTATTTACCAGATTTCAAGCTATACTAAAAGGCCATAGTAACTAAAACGCATAGTACTGGCACAAGAACGGAGACATAGATCAATGGAACAGAACTGAGGACTGGTAAGGAATTCAAATGCTTTGGGAGGAAAGGATGAATCAGTGACAGAGATGAAATATCTGGATTCAAAATTGAGATTCATTGTCTGATAATTGTCATAATATTTATGGGAAAAGGTATACAATGCATGAATAAGGTGCTATGGTTTGGATGGGTTTTGTGTTATTTTATTTTTTATCTTTTTATTTCAGCATATTACAGGGGTACAAATGTTTGGGTTACATATATTGCCTTTGCCTCACCTGAGTCAGAGCTTCAAGCCTGTCCATTCCCTTGATCGTGCTCACCACACCCATTAGGTGTGAATATACCTATCCCCTCCACCCACCTCCCACCTGCCAGACACCTGATGAATGTTACTCCTATACGTGCACATAAGTATTGATCAGTTAACATCAATTTGATGGTGAGTACATATGGTGCTTGTTTTTCCATTCTTGTGAAACTTCACTTGGTAGAAAATGGGCTCCAGTTCTATCCGGGATGATAAAAGGGGTGCTATATCATCATTGGTTTTTGTGGTTGAGTAGAATTCCATGGCATACATATATCACATTTTCTTAATCCACTCATGTATTGATGGGCACTTGGGGTGTTTCCACATCTTTGCAATTGTGAATTTTGCTGCTATAGACATTTAAGTGCAGATGTATTTTTTATAGAATGTTTTCTTTTCCTTCGGGTAGATGCTCAGTAATGGGATTGTTGTATCAAATGTTAGTTCTTCTTGTAACTCTTTGAGGTATCTCCATAATGCTTTCCACAGAGGTTATACTAGTTTGCAGTCCCACCAGCAGTGTAAGAGTGTTCTTATCCCTCTGCATCCATGAAAGCATTTATTGTTTTGGGACTTTTTGATAAAAGCCATTATAATTGGAGTTAAGTGATACCTCATTGTGGTTTTGACTTGCATTTCCCTGATGATTAGAGATGTTGAGCAGTTTTTCATGTTTCTTGGCCATTATTCTATCTTCTTTTGAAAAGTTTCTGTTCATATCCTTTGCTCACTTTTTCATGGGATTGTTTGATTTTTTCTTGCTGACTTTCCTGAGTTCTATATAGATTCTAGTTATTAGCCCTTCATCAGATGTGTAGTATGTGAATATTTTCTCTCATTCTGTAGGTTGTCTGTTGTTCTCATGATAGTTTCTTTGACTGTACAGAAGCTTTTTAATTTGATCAGGTCCCATCTATTTATTTTTGTTGTTTCTGTGATTGCCTTTGAAGTCTTCTTCATAAATTCTTTCAATGTAATCCCTATTAAAATATCAATTTCATTTTGAAAAGATCTAGAAAAATAATTCTATGTTTTGTTTGGAACAAGAGAAGACCACATGTAGCAAATGAAATCTTAAGCAAAAAGAACAACTTAGGAGGCATCAGTTCTTCAAGCTATACTACAAGGCTGTATTAATTAAAATAGCATGGTACTGGCACAAGAACAGAGACATAGACCAATGGAACAGGATTGAGTACCCAGATATAACACCATCCTCATATATCTGTCTAATCTTTGACAAATCAGGCAAAAACATACACTGGGGAAAATCCCTCTTCAATAAATGATGCTAGAAATATTGGAAATATCCACACCTCTCATCTCTCACAAAATCAGCTCACTGTGGATAATAGACTTAAACCTAAGGCATCAAACTGTAAGAATTCTAGAAGAAAATGTTGGAAAAACTCCTATAGATATTGGCCTAGGTTTGGATGTTTATCCCTCCTAACCTTGTGTTGAAATTTGACCTCCTTTGTTAGATGTGGGCCCTAATGGGAGGTGTTTGGGTCATGGGGGTGGATTTCTCATTAATAGATTAAAGTTCTCTCTCTGTGGTGAGTGAGTTCTTACTCTGTTAGTTCCTAAGAGAGCTGATTGTTAAAAAAAAATCCAGCATTCCCCTCTTTCTCTTGCTTTCTCTCTTGTCATATGATCTCTGTACAAACTGGCTTCCCTTGACTTACTACCATGAGTGGAAGTACCAGAGGCAGATACCCAATCTTTAACTTTCCAGCCATCTGAATTGTGATTCAAAGAAACATTTTTTCTTTATAAGTTAACCAGCCTCAAGTATTCCAGTATAGCAACACAAAATAGACTGAGACATTAAGTATGTCTCAGAAGATGAGGACGGTGTTATAATTTGCTGCATGGGGGTCCTAGGTGGTTACACTATGTCTAAAGTTGGTTTTCACACAGGCTTATCAGTGTGTCTAAGTCTAGTAGCTCTAAACATAGTATTTACCAGTTGTTAGCTACTAGTCCAATAAATTTTAACTGCTTCACTTATATATATCACCTTGATTGTTCTTCTTATTCTTCCTATACATGTGTCAGCATCACCAATTCTTCCTTCTAGTAACTAAATGATTTAAAGTTACTAATTGTCCTTTATTATTTTTCAAAGAGGAATAAACAGTAAACTATTTGTATGTCTAATAGTCATTTTTCTAAATACATAAAAGATATCAACCTAGACTTTGTTCTAATACCCACATATAGCAACAAAGCAGTCCAGGAATAGAATTTTGTATTAAAGGTTGACATTTTCATCTATTACAATAGTAGCATTTCAAATCCATTTAAGTAGAGGATGCTTAGTGAGAATTAAAATCACATATTAAATAACTTAGAGAAAATCATTGCTATTACTAAAATGGAACAAAGGGTTGCAACTTAAAATTGACCAAATTAAAAAGTGCCACTTTTAGTGAATTATTTAATCTAATTAATGTCTAGTAGTTAAATTCTATATTTCAAAAATATCTTTATTTTTAACTTTTTAAGCTAACAACAAAGAAATGATTGGCAGTTTATTCATGACTAATAAAATGCTTCTTCGTAATTTAGTTTCCAACATTCTAATCTAATTGCATAGTTTAGATTAAGTACTTTAGGATTGGCTCTATTTAAAATCCCATTGCATAAAATATCTCACTATTAAAAAGTCCCACCACTAGTTCAAGTACAGTGGGGAAGTTTTTATGTAATTTTCTTACCTCGAATTTACTTTAAAGTTCCTTTGAATATTTTTAAAAAATTACTTTAATATAAAATCTGTAATATCAGTATAGGACATCCATCAAATATTTAATACTAGATAGGGAATTAATGGGAGTAAATCAGGAAGAGAAACACATTCATTTGTTCACACACTTTTGATTTCACTCACTTTACATCCTCACACAGATTCATTTTCTCACTCAATAATTCCTTTGAAAAACATTGAGTTAAGCATACCACGTGGGTTTCAACACAGAGATAACTACACAGAAGTTGCCCACGAGAAAAAAGAATGTCACATAGATGTCTGCACAGAGAGCTGTGGGAGATAGAAGATCTGTGTCATCCTAGGCTTGAAGAGTCAGAAACACATTTTCAGAGAAGGGAACTTGATTTTTGAGGCATGACTATGAGACAGCTAGTTGGATTAGGGAGAAGAAACATTTCTGATACAGAAAAGGACATTTGTAAAGGCACTGAAGAGTGAGTAAACTTGAAACATTGAGGGAATGGCAACCAGTTTGAGCCACACAGAGGGTGCTGACTTGGTGGAGAGAAAGGAATGACAAGTAGGGCTGCCTTTGCCATGGGAGGGATTGGGCTTTGCACTGAGCTCAGTGAGGAGCTCTGCTGGTTCTCCGTGGTGCATCAGGAACGCTGATGGAGGGTGCCTTAGTCCAATTTGTGTGGCAGTAATGGAATATCACAGACCGGGTAGTTTGTAATGAACAGAGATTTATTTAGTTCATAGTTCTGAAGGCTGGGATGTCTGTGAACAGGGTGCCGGCATCTGGTGAGGGCCTTGGTGTGGCATCGCCCTATGGTGGAAGGCAGACGGGCAAGCGAGGGTGAGCATAAGAGCAAGAGAAGGCTGAGCTCACTTTTATAAGAACCCACTCAAGATAACAAACCACTCCCCCCACAATAATGGCATGAATCCATTCTTGAGAGCAGAGCCCTGATGATCTAATCACCTCTTAACGGTCCCACTTCTCAATACTGTCACAACGGCAAATAAATTTCTACATGAGTGTTGGAGGGGGCATTCAAACCATAACGGAGGGTAAGTAAAAATAATGGAAAATCAGCCAAGAGAAAAATGAACTTATGGTTAGAATGGGAAGTGCCTGGCAATCCCTGTTTAACAGTAGAGTGGCCATATATGAGTGTGATACTGAAATGGCAATATCTGAAGGGTTTTATGGTACAAGAGGGTATGCTCATGGTAGAAATTCCTGGCAGATTGAACTTAAAAATTAACGCTACTTCACAGAAATTTTTAATTTTTATCTTGTGGGCAGTATGAATTGTGCAAATGACAATGTTTCCCCTTTGGATTGGCTGAGAGTATGAAGCTAAATCCGAAGTCCATCCATTAACAAGAGGGAGCATCATTTTGTTTTACCAATTGAATCTTATTGCTGGCTTTGCAATGCCCCCCAGTCTATTTATTTATTTATTTATTAGTTTCCTATCCAAAATGTTTTCTTGTAGGTATTATATTTTGTGAGTATAATATTAATAAAATAATAATAGCTAGCATTTATTGAATACTTACAATTTCCCATGCACTGTGCTAAGTATGCTTTTATTTCGAAACCAAACCTGTGTGGTAGGTACTGCCATCATCCCCATTTTACAGATGTAGAAAGTGAGGTAAAGAATACTCGTTTTGCCCAAGCATGATTACACAGCTAGAAGTGTAGGGCTATGATTCAGGGCCAGTGTTCAGAATCATTTTGCCGTTCACATATTTTTGTTTCCTTTCATCTTCAGAATTGAAGTGCGGTTTATAACTGAAGGATACTAAAAATGCAGTAAGGAGTCAGAATCAGGGATTTCCTGGACTGCGTATTTTATTCCATTGTGCTAAAGAATACCTCCTGATTCAGAGATTTTTAAAAATCATTACTATATTTCCTTTCAATATTCTTTTTCTTCTGCCTTTTCAGTTCATTTAAAATGTATTTGGTTAAAAATGCTATACATATTACCAATTTTGCCAATGAGTCATTGAGTAACCTTATCTTTTTGACTGATTTATGTTGCCAAATTAATCAGATAATAAATTCCTGAATATGTATAGTAAAGCCATTTGGAGGTTTATAGTCCTTTATTGATCTGTTTAACCACTCTTGTATTCTTTTACTTTTTGTGGTTTTATATTATTTAGTAATATTTTATTTACTTTTGTAGGCTATTTCTTTATTACAGAAAATGGTAAATAATCATGGTATTATTAGACAAACTCATATATTTTCCCTGATTTTAGTAGGGATTGCTTTAATGTTTCATTTTTAATTATACTAATGGTTTTCATACATCAATTACAATGCTAACATGACACAAAGTGAAAATACTCCATGTACTTGCCTAAGGTAATGGAATTACTAAATTGCATACCTGGAACTTAGACCCATACCTGTCTAGCTTCAAGATCCATGTTTATAAATACTATTCTACACTTCATCTAGGAATTTTCACTACTACTGAAGCTTTGAGTCTATGTCAGTGTTTTTTATGATTATCTCAATAGAATGCAAAAAATAAATTAAAGACATAGCATGGCAAGAATTTTAATGTTTTTCTTACTCATATTTTTAAAGTTTTATGATAATGATATTGGGCTTATTTCTAGTATGTCAGTTATGTGTTTTACCTATCATACTCCATGTAATCATTATTGCATTACAGATTCTATCATGTTTATTAAACACTTGGATAAGTATGAAGGAAAGCTCTTTAGATGAAGTATGCTATTTTTTCCTGCCCATTCTTTTCACTAGTAGTAGATTAGAGCATGTTATAGAGTAAAAGTATTGTTGTATTTAAAAGCAGCTTTACTTGTAATATATTTTGGTTTCTATGAGGCCTTTACCATAGCTTCCTAAAACTACTGATATTAGCAAGTTATTTGTATTTATACACACATGTGCATAAAATTATTTAAAAATATATGCAGGTGATATTTTTTGTTTGTGTGACACCGACGAAACTGTCTATAGACAGTGTGTACCTGGAAAGTAGAAATTCAAATTACACTAAAAAAAAAAAGGAAAAACTAACAGTCCTAAATTGTGTAATTTATTGTTTGATATTCTGTAAATATGCTTATACAAATAAAGTAATAAAGAAATTATGATATCAAACCATATTTAAGAATTCTTAATTTTTTTTTCCTGAAACCTATTTCTAAACTCAGTACTGTGCATTTTATAGTTTTAATAGTAAGAAGTTTTCACTGTGCACCTTTCTGCATCAGCTTTCTTAGCTTTACTGCAACCGATTTGTCCTCCAATTGCAGAAGATATCCCCTTTTTTCCCCCTCAATGCTTAGTACTTGATTCCCTTATTTTCTCTATAGAAAATAGACTGCCTGCCACTTATTGGGCAAACACTCCATTTCTGGTAGTGAGCTAAATTGGATTATTTTCAGTATATCACTTAATCCTCACAGGAACCCCGAGTTTGATATTATTTTAACTAATTGATAGAACATAGGGCATGAAGTACCTGATTGTATAAATAGGTGTCAGAACCAGGATTTACACTCAGATCTAGACTGATTTCAAAGCATTTGAACTTAATCTCTTCTAGACTATTCAACTTTCCCATATTTCACCATTGTCAGAGATAAAAAGGCTCTTGGATTGAGTCAATATTCTGTTCCCATTTGCACTGGGGGATATTTGGAGAATTAGAGAGTCCCATTAAAAACTGACTTGTATAAAACATCTTAGGTAATTAATTATCCTAAGTAGAAAAGATAGTCAAGATCTATAAATTTGGCTCCAGAGCAATAAGTAAATATGGACAAAAGGTTTATCATCAAGATGGTTCTATAATTTGGTTCTATAACTCAGCTCCTGAGAATATAAGTGTTCTTAAAAGTAAATGAGCTACTTCTCTATAACCTTTGGAAAATACTGAGGAAGAATTTTCAAGCTGTTCTTATACTGGTAATAATGGTTGCAGTCACTCTGGCAACTCTGTGTTTGTAAAGGATATCAGAGCTTTACCCCGGGTGACACTGTCAGTTGTCAGGCTAATGGCAGTGATATTGCCCTCGTTAGGTACTGTTATCACTGGACAATGGTGTTGTTGGAATGGAAACTGCAGCATGGGTTGTTTACAACTTCTTTGGTAGTTCTTGGAATCGCTGCCTACTCTGGCTATGTTTACCTTCCCGTGTCTTCTAATCTTTCTTGAATTTCCCCCTTTTCACATCATTTATTTTCTTTCATTGCTTCTTTTATGTTTAACCTTTCTTACTTACTTGCTTGTACAGGAAACACAGGAAAAATGCCATTTCAGTTTTTAAAACGTTAGTGCCCAAGCCAAAGTCAAAGCCAAAATGCCAGCCCTATTAGCTAAACCCAGCCTTTTCTAAGATGAAGTATAATGTCCCTTTCAGGCAAATGTCTACTCTGCTGATCATTAAATATTAGCTCAATATCAAGTAATACCAAGGAAGATCCCTCTTGATGCTCTTTCATTTGAATTGCCCTTTCGACTGAAACTCATTTATTAACTCCTTCCTCATGAAAGTTTGGGAAACATGCTATATGTATAATACTATGCAAGATCATATATCTCGCATGTACACTGCTGATTTTATTTTCTATCCTTTTTTAAAAACAAATTTCCTCTCCTTTCTGTCATCTCACATCTGGATTATCACCATAAATTTTTCATTAATCATACTATGTCCAATCTCTCCCTGTAAAAATTCATTCTAGGTAATCATACATGTTTAATCCTCCAAGAATCAGTATTTTATTGGGCCATATTTCTGTATGCAAGAATCTTAATGTTTGCTTTGTCATATTATATTATTCATTTTCAAGTTGAAGGCAAACCTTCGAAAACTGAATTGAGAGCACTTCACAATGGGCGACTGATGGTTAACTCTTCAAACCCATTCATTTCTATTGTTTTTATTACTGTCAAATAAGAAGTTTCTTAAAGCAGACCTGATAAATTGTCATCTCCAGGTCTTTGATATTACAATTTTCTCACTATCTGGCAATTTTCAACATATAATTTAACAGTCAGTCTAAGGTTCATCTCCTCTATAAAGGCTTTCTCTAGTGACCTTCCCCCTTCACTCCTACAATTCTTCTCACACCTTGCATTAGTTATCCTTTTAGTCCTTAAATAATATGAAAGTGTCATATGTGTATTTCTCCTGTTAAAAAACAGCTGTATAGTATTTGTAACAGCTGAATAGTATTTCCAAATAGTAGATTTTCACATTATACTTATTGGTTGATTGACTAGCTGACTAAACAAAAGTAAGTAAGTAAAAAATAAGTATTATTTTTTGACCTTTAACAGTTTATAATATAGTAATTATACTATTGCATTATATTTTGCTGGAAGATTGTCAAAGGATTTGGAAGTATTCTTAAATCATCTCTCATAAGAATGAGTCTGGGTAAATCTTGGAATCTTTTCCCCATAAAATGAGACCATTGTCTATAGTATCCACCAGAGTTCTTACTACTTTTGCACTCTACTCTGTAGGAATGTAGAGAAGGCATATTGACTTGGAGAAAATAAGACTTTTTTAAAGGTCTTGAGGAATTTCAAAGGTCACAGGTAGAAACAAAAGGGTTCTAGGTAGTGGGTCCCCAAAATAAATAGCTGAGAGAAAACCATAAATAGTCTGTATTTGGGGTATTATAAGGAAAGTTGCCTTATGTTAATGCAGGCTTCTTGAATTGGCATGCTGGGACAGAAGTCAGGTTGGGACAAATCCAAATCCATATAGTGATTCCTTCACAGACATGCAAAGGGAAGCTACTTAAGGTGTAAACTGAATCTGTGAAAAAGGTAAAGGTTACTTCTAGGTCACAGTGCTGCTCCCAGGTAGGAAAAAAATGTTTCTTTCTTTCTTTTTTTTTTTTTTTTTTTTGAGCGTGGCTCTTTGCTTTGCGGGTCTGGTACGTATGGCTTATATATGTGTCTACATGTAATTGTAACAATCAGATTTCTTTTCTTTTTCTCTATTGAAGTTCTTCAACTTTCTTGAAAGAAAATCTTATAAGTTATTTTCAAAAGTACGCGATGTGTCAAGGGTCCTCAGAATTGACTTGGAGAAAGCTCTGAGCATGACTTCAACTAAAAAAGAGAAATTTCGAAAATTTTATATATTACCTGTGTCAGCAACACAGCTGGAGAAAATCAATGCAGAAATGGGGTAAGACCTGGTGGTACAGAGAACGATCCCAGGCTGATCACCCAATAGTTCGTGCAAGCTGCATCATCTGCCCCAGGATGAACTTGCACTGGTAAGAAGAATATCATTAAAAGCCGACAGAGTCATTAAATCCATTTCTATGAAAAATGAAACGCTTAGATGTAGGTCCCATTGAGAATGGCTAAAGCCTGAAACATAAAGTTTGCCTCCTGAAACTACTTACTGACTGAACATGATTAAAAACGTTGAACATGTGATAGGTTTCAATGATGCCATGTCTTAAATAGTGATATATCCAATCTACAGAAGTAATTAAAGCATACTTACAATTTTACGTCCATTGAAAGAAATAAGAGATTTATATTTTCATGTAAAGAAATATTTGTTAATTATGAAGTAAATATTTCCGTGCTTCTTGAAATGCATGGGGAAATATCAATGCTTCTTAGATTGCCCTAAGTAAAAGCATACTTAAAAGAAAATTCTCTTTGAATAAAGAAGATGGAATTGGGAATTTAGTTTCACTGCCTGAGCATGTCCTTCTTCAATTTACCTGCTTTCCCTGAACAGTTGTTCACATCATCCAAACACAGTTAATCTCTCTGTTTAGTGGACATGGCTATTTTTGCAGTGCCTTAAAAGTTTTGTTGGTTGCCAGATCATTAATGGGCTATGAATTATGCAATAAACTTCTCCTGCACCAATAAAAAAAGAAGCCAGCAGTGAAGTCTGGTCTGAGAATAGATGAAATGCAACAATAAAAGCCATAAACACATTTTTTCATTTGGGAGTCCTATTAAGAATTAGAAATAATTCATGTTTAGATGGTTTTGTATGGCAGAGATGCTGCAGTGAACGAGTTTGCAGGACTTTTGCAAAATTGAAGAAGAAAAAGGAGATCACTGGGCTTGAAACAGGCTGGGACTGGGAAGCAGGGACCTCACTGTCTTTGTTTCCTTTTTCCTATTAAAGTCTCAGGTTAGTAAAACTTTATAATCACATGATTATGAGCCTACATACATTTTACCAGGCAGTTATTTTTTCAGAAAAAAATAATCACTTGTTTTTTAAAGCTCTTTCATGCGATGTCATTTTAAATTCATGTTAAAGATCTAAAAATGCATTTTGTGTTTGAAGCTACTCCTACTGATCATATAGTTCTTTATAGGTCTGTAAAAGAATGAGAAATGAATAACATTTCTTCCTAAGCAAAATGCCAATTAGGAATGCTTTAGCCAGTAGTTGCAGTTTATTTTTGAGTGAGTTTGCTATGATGTGACATTTGGTCATTTACTTCTGGGTTTCTCTGTCATGGGGAAAGCACTTGAAATCAGCATGCATAGTAGTTAGAAGCATGGTATGAAACATGACACAAACATCGTCTCATGCCTATGTAGTTTTCAGAACCATTTATATACACTTCAAAGAAAGGATAACATACTTAATATTACAAGTTTTCTAAGGTCCATGCTCTAAGAAATAGGAAGGGAGGGAAATATCTTACCTTATTTCAACAGAGAGAATTAAGCCTCTTATTTTTAATTTGTATTCATCCTTACAATACCCACACTGGGAGAAGATCCTGTGAAGATGAAGGTAGAGATAGGGATGGTGTAGCAGAAGCCAACGGATGCCACCCACCACTAGAGAGAGGCATGAAACAGATTCTCCTTCACTGTTCTTGTAAGGAACCAACCCTGCTGACACCTTGATCTTGGACTTCCAGCCTCCTGGACTGCAAAACAATAAATTTTTGTTCTTGAAGTCACCCAGTTTTGGTACTTTATAAAGCAGCCTTAGCAAAATCCTGCACCATGTATATCTCCTTTCCTTCTTGGATGAGGAGGATTTGGGAAGGCACAAAAACTGTAAAATGGTTGTGGTAACTGGTAATGGTTGTCTCTACTTCAGAGAGTTACTAAGAACATTAAGTAAATTAAAGCACATTAAGTGCTTAACAAAGTGTCTGGAGAATGGTACTCAATACATCTTACTTGCTATTACCATTCTTTTCCCCTTGAGTAATTAGAAGGATTTATTGGATATAAAATCAGAAAGGTAGGCAAAATTCTCCCATATCCTTTGTCTCTCTTAAATTCAATGTTTCTACTTTTTTCTGTCTTAATATTATAAGCCTCTTTTATTCTTGTTACTACAAATCAATCAATAAAAGCCTATTATTAATATCTCCTAGTCAATTCAACAAAAGATTCATTGAGGATTTTTTTTATACAATAGATATGAAAAATAGATCAGATGATTAGATAGTCCTCTATATACTTTATATGGAGAGGACATACAGCAGAGGAAGAAATCACATCTGAAGACAAGAGGAATAAGTGAAGACTTCATAGATAATATCACGACTAGAGTGACATTTGGAGCTTGAATTCATCACTCAGGAAAGAGATTGCCAATCCATGCCTTGGGAACACCAGGGCCTAAAATCAGTGAACAACATAGAATATTGCTTGTTGCTGCAAATATTTCTGAAGCCTAAAACCGTAGGTGGGAGGGGGGGAAGAGATAGGGCTTAACAGAGATGACACAGGCAAGATTATGCCAGAACAAACAAAGAGTTGAGTTAGAGATGGAAGCTTCAAAAACTAACTGAGAAATAAAGGTAATAGGTAATAGAATTTTGAATACTAATGATCTCTAACATTTATTGAGAGCTTACTGTATGTCAGGCCTTTTACGTATATTAAGTTTAAGACTCATGGAAACACTGTTAGGTAAATATTATCTTCATTTTATAAGAAAAGAAACTCAGGAACTGAGAGCTTAGGTAATATATCTAAGATCATGTAAACTAATAGCAGAGCTTGAGTTTAAAACTATGTAGTTTTGGTTCCAAAAAGAAAAATATATTTACATCCATTATGCTATAGCAAAGGTTATCAGGTGCTATATGCAGACTACATAGAGGAAGGTAAACAGCAAAGAACTCAGGGACTGACTGCATAAAGGGAGGGAAAACATGAAGTGGAATTAGCTATAATACATTAACACAATTTGCTTAAGTTTAAGATTAAAGCTTATTTTAAGGGTAATCAGAGAAGTTTTGTTTGATTATTTAGGAGTGGATCTGATGCTTAGCTCACATGTTTATTTTCATTGCTTTGATACACATTCTCTTATTTTTACAAAAGACTTCTCTGCTGTTTGACTAATCTAAGCAAACATTCTAAGCAGTCACAGAGGCTTTTGTATAAACCGAGGTGAGAGGAGGATGAGGAAGCACTTACTGTCCTTTCCTAGACATCTAAATGTCTCATTTTGCTGCAAACCATGTGTTGACATTTCCTTAGCACATTTTTCTGTGATCACATTGTATAGCATCATCTTAAGTCAGCATCCCACACAGAAGCTGCTTAGAGTCCTTGGTACACTCTCCTATTTTCCCTTGCTTTGTCTTCTTTAATACATTAGTTCCAGTTATCTGGATTTCTACAGCACTTGCTCTGAACTGTAAGAACTAATTCCATATGTGAAGTGATACTGATGAAATTTGCTTCTTGTCAAGAAACAGTTCAGGATGTTTTTGTAACATGCGATTTCCACACACTGATCTGCCCCCTGTTTTATAATTCAGTTTTAATAAAGGAACTAGGAGTCCTTGAGAAAATCTATCAAGTGACTCTCAATTAAAGGAAAAGTCCTAACAGATCTGCATCCTTAATGGGTAAATAAAGCATATCCCTTAACTAGGGGTTTTATTCCTTACCTCTTACTTAGCTGCACTTAAAATAAAAAAAATTTCCTGGTGTTCACACATTTCTTTTCTGTGTCTTTCTATTTTTGAAGGTTTATTCTTCTTCATTATTATTTGTTTTACTCAAAAATCTAATGAGAATGAAGTTGAGAGAAAATGAAACTATATGTTATATATGAATCAAACCACAATTCTAATTAAAGCTTCTCAATATCAAAACAAACTTATAAAAAGGATAGGTACAGAATTCGCATTTTCAAATAATTTTTAATATGCTAGCTGCTTTATGAATCTTATCTAATTAAATTAGCATCTCTATAAGGCACTTACTTTGTATCCCTATTTATAGATAAGAAAGCTTAGAGTCATGGAGATTAAATCGTGTATCCTGTTCAAAGCCATACAAGTAAGGGGCAAACAATTTGGAGCCATTTTTTTCTGACTTTGAATTGGTATTTTTTTTCCTTCCAATATACCACCTTGCTTTTTGTTTTCATGAGAAGCAAAAACAGTGTTCAAATGTGCTCTTATAAAAGGGAATCAAATAAGTATCTAGAATTTTAAGTTATTGAAAAGGTCATGATGCTAGATTTGGTTTTAGTGTCCTCCATTCCAATATTGGTTTGACCTTGAACAATCCACCTTGTTATAAAATAAAAATAGTATCAATACATGCACTCTTGGTATAAGAATTTAATGAAGGGCTGTGTATTATCATTATTTATAAATTCTAAGGTGCTATATAAATTATAATTTTTATCATTATCATACATCTTTTCTGAGTAAATCAAACTATATTACATATGTAAAAATTATATTTAAATCTGATTATAAGTTACGCTCTATTCAAGTGACTGTGAAACACATGATCTCAACTCATTCTTGTTATATTTTAGGACCACACCCTACAATGATTTGGGAAGCATCAGTTTAAGAATTTTATTATATATTGAGGTATGTGTTTATGTTTTATACTTTTTTATTTTGAATTTATATCATCTCTTTCTTAACTTAAATAAAATTAAATGCTTACTGTTGTCAATATTCTCTAATTTATTAGTAAATCCAAGTCAGGAAAGCACTGTTAGATTTAAAAAAATATTCCTATATCTGCTATAGGTCTTACACTGTTTTAATAAGTAGTACATAAAAATTCAATATATATGTGTGCATATGTGTGTGTATATATATGTACGTGTGTGTGTGTGTGTGTGTGTGTATGCCAGATACCAGAAGAGAAGAAAATGGAATCAGATCTGGATTACTGAATACTTGTCTCTTAGAAATGTGCACTTACTCTAGCTTGTGTTTGTGTGTGTGTGTGTGTGTGTGTGTCTGTCTGTCTGTATTATTTTACTGCTTTCTGTAATAAGATGATTTGTTATCAATTAAAATATTGTATTTCTGGACCACTATATATAATTTATTTTGTGACTACAACAGAAACAAAAAATTGATTCCGGAATATTTTGAGACTATAGTATCCACTGATGAATAATGACTTATAGATAAAAAAAATTAATATATAAATATGGGGATGTTATGGTAGTTATTTTTAAACATAATTTTGAGATTATAGAGCCTATGTGAATATATTTTGCCTGTTACATTATCTAATTCAACCTAAAGGAACATAATTTATGGCTTAAAGCCAAAATCTAGTAGAGATACCATCGCACGTATGGAATTTCTTAGTTCATTCTCTGACACATAGGAAACACTCAATAAGTGTTAGTTAAATCTAAAAAGAGGAGAAGTTTCAAAATTTTTTATGCTAATAAGAAGAATTGTATCTTTTAAATATAGGCAATGGATGTATAAAGTACATTTTTAATGAATGTAATTAAAATGGTTTTAGTGAATAATAGCATTACATCTGAGCTAATGATCAATCCATTCTTTCCGAAATAGGTGATGATCAAGAATTAATTCAAAATGGATAGAGCATTATGTCTTCTACTCATGAGAATGAAATGAAATGAGTTTCTATTGGACTGGCAGAGGATTCTCCATTGGAAAATCATTTCCAAACCAAAGTGGAAAAGGAGTTAATGTAGAGGGCAGTATATTTTGGTCATGTTCAATGTAGCGTTTTAAACTATCAGAGGGCCATAAAGATAATGTATTTTTTTCCAAGTATATTTTTTGGTCTTAACTAAGGCTTTGTGGCACAGGGAGCCATTCAGGTTTTAGTGATACCATTTTCCAAATAAGCTTGCTGGCATTTTTGCTTGCCACCCCTTAGGCCTTCTGAGTTTGGCTTATGCTTTTGGATTTTCATTCCAACACACAAAGTACAGCCAGCACACTCCTCCAATAACTCCTACTCTGGGGTTGCCAATATATTCTTTGAACTTTATATTTAATTACATTTAGACATAATTAACATTTTATTTACAAAGCAAAATATTCACTTCAATAGAAAGTTGAGAAGCAAACAAAAGAAATGAGAAATGGGATTGGAAAAATCTCTTCATGTAGTTGATCATTTACTGATATAAAACAAAACATAGTGAATAAATTTAGGAAAAAACTACACTGGCTGGAACTCTGCCTTTCTGAAATGCTTATTGTTACATTGACTTGTTCATTAGTGTTAATAACGAGTTACGGAGAATTAGAAGATATTACTGGAAAATATAATTTCTTGCTCATTTTATAACATATTTTTAAAGCACACACTTGCCTTAGGCTAGATTCAGAATAATTTCTGGAAATATGGAACAGGGAGGGTGGAAAAATTTACCTCCTAGGTCCTCTTTTGACTAGTTTGGATGAATAATCAAAATAGTGAATTTTATCATTTATGTTTTAACTAACTCCAGAAACAATGGAATTTCCCTGGCTTATAGAAATCTTATAGAAATTCTGACATGATTTTTTGTCAATTTGATATCAATAGGTAAATTCAATCAATTTATGTGGGGTTTTTTTTGTGATTACTCCATAATGAAATTTAAAATTCTGCATAGACTTAGTTTGCTAACCATTACTCTAATGATCCTGAGCTAGGATATCTTGGGGAAGAGTCAAACACCTGCCAACAGCTCCTGTTTCAGCTCATTGCATCTCTTGGGTTTTATCCAAATACCACAGACAAGACTTTTGTACAATCCCAGAGACCTTTTGTTTCCTAGAATCCATTTGCACTGTGGCATCTACACACATTTTCTCAAAAAAAATTAGTAGAAGTATTTATCTGTGGGGGTCATCAAGAGCCAAATTTTAAGTATTATAAACTTCCATCTCATATCTTTTTCACCCACAAAGCCTCTTTTTCAACCCATCAACATGTTAGATGACTTCATAGTATGACTTTTAATCATTTAATAAATTTAAGCAGTTTAAGATATTAGCTCACTAAAAAGCTGCCATTTAAATTTAATGTATTCATCCCTTAATGATATTGCTAATAACATTTTACTGTTAATATGGTTTATTTTCTCTGTACAATTTGCCATGCATTGAACCAGATATTCTACATGCATTGCTTTTAATTCTTATGCCTGTACTGTGAGATGAGTATTACTACACTTCTTAACTCATTGCGCATATTAGACAACTGAGACTGAATGAGGCTCTGAACTTTCCCATGTAATTAATTTCCTAGGAGTACCAGGTACTGTATAACATGTTAGGAATGCATTAAGGGCTTACAGTACTAGGAATAGTGTACTACTAGAAACAGACAAGAAAGTATGCCAGTATTCAAAGGTCTGAAACTTTTGTTTCACTGTTCTGGAGAAGCAGCTAAGATGTTTTAACCTTTAACTTTTTTGCTTCCAAATGTCTATGTTGTTGTCTACGTTGAAAACTATATCAGTTTTCTTTTATTTATAAGAGAAACCCAGATCATTCTAGTTAAGGTAGAAAGAAAAAAAACAAATAAATAAAATTGAGTTTAATTTGAAGAATATTGGACTGTTCAGATAATTGAAGGAAGATCTACAGAAACCTGGGAAATTGTGGGGCCAGGAAGCTATTGGCAGGCTAGATGTGAGGCTTAAACAACACATATAAGCTAGTGGTTAGGGGCCTTCTCTGTGAACTCAGGCTACTTGCTGAACTCAGATAGAATTCCGGCCTCACAAATCCTTTTGTCCCTACAGAATTAAATGCACTCAATGATAAGCAATAATAAAAAGGAAGTAACACAAGATCTGCACATAACATGGTAAATTGCTGCATCTCAAAAAATAAATAAAATGCTCTCCGGGCAAAATATCAAGTCATCTACAAAGGGGAAAGCTTCAAATTAACCTCAAGACTTCTGCACAGCAATTGTCACATCCTAGAATATGACAGCCATTATATCTACAAAAATCTTCAGGGAAAGGAAGTGTGGTGTTATTTAATAAAAGATAAAAAAAAATAAGCTCATTAAAAACAAACATTCTAATACAAACTGATTTTTCAGGACTAGGATGAAATGTGTTATATCAATAAATGTAAATAAACTGAACTTTACCATTAAAAGGAAATTATTTTAGGTTTAGATATCAGTGAAAATCTTATCATATGCCATGTATAATTAAAAATAATCAAATGAATTCAATGGAGTTGAATATAAAAGGTTGAGTAAGAAGCAAAATAAGAAAAATAAAGAAAAGCAAATCTTTAAATATAGTAAAAAGTTAATTTCTGACATAAAACAAATATATAAGACTAAGAAGGATTTTAAAAGGTAAAATGCATAATCCAAACTGAATATCTAACATTTCTGTGTATCTATGTAAAATATTTTATAGCATCAAAATTTAGAGCCAAACCCATTAAGAAATCCAAAATAAAGTAGTGCCCAAGAATTTGTATACTGTATTCTCATCTCAAGCCACTTGAACTTTACTTCCACATGAAGCCTATGACCGGGTATCCCAAGTTTTGCTTATTAAGAAGAATTTTCCTTTTTCATTGTCTTTCAGGATACCCCTAATTGTGCCTGTAATCTATTCACCATCCATTTGTGGCTTTTACATGTGTATGAGCTTCTGAGGGGGTACTTGCTGCTTTCTAGGGGAGAGGTCTCTGTAGAGACTGCCAGAACACTGGAAATGCTATATTTTATCATAGATGAGGGGCCGTCTCTGAAACTTGGGGCATTGGGGAGGGGCTGCAGAGTCAGCATCCTACAGGGAAATCCATGTAGATGGCTTCATCTCACATCAAGGGTCCTAGACTTTCCTTGCCAGGGTCCTGTCCTGTGTGTGATAGCCTTGTCTTATCTGAACATTTAAATGTCTGGAACTCTGGGATGGTAACAACCAGACCATTGCCTGTGGCTCAGCTAAGTCTGTCCTTCTGCTGCAAGAGATAAAGGCCTCTATGGAAGTCCTGAGTGTGAGAGGCTCTCACACTGGGCCCCTCATTCCATCTTAGAGTCTGTTGGCCACTGTGAGTCTGTCCCAAATCCCCTTCTAACTGCCTGCTTTCTCTTACCACTCAGGGTACACCTGTGATAGTTTGAGTCAACTGAGGAGTAGGTACCAAGATGGAATTAGACATGCAAGAGACTTGTTATGGGCCATGACTATGAAAGGGAATGGGAAATGAGCCAAATGGGGCTGGTAGAGCTGTCTGACTGCTGTGAGTTTCCCATCCTTACAAAGGAGAGAAAGAAGGGAAGAAAGACTGGGAGGATGAGTCTTAGATTTCAACACAATTCTAAGGATGTTCAGCAAGGCCCATAGAATGTATGAGCCCAAATCACTTTATTATCCTGGCATTCTCAATTACTGGCTAGACGTAGCCCATGACATGTGTGGCCCTGGAGCAAATGCCACAGTGGATTTGAGAGAGCAGCAGTCGGGGCCACCCAACTGCTACACCCCTCAAGTCAGAGACTTGATAAGCTCTTTAACAAGACGGGAACAGTATCAGCACGTGTGTGTATCCACCCAAACATATACATTCTCCCTTATAGACAACCATAGAGCAATTGCATTTGTTAAAGAGTCTTTATTTTTTTTCTTTACTTTTTTCAACATATTATGGGGGTACAAATGTTAAGGTTACGTATATTGTCCTTGCCCCAAAAAGAGTCTTTATTAAAATGTGAGTTATTGGCCAGGCGCGGTGGCTCACACCTGTAATCCTAGCACTCTGGGAGGCCAAGGCAGGTGGATTGCTCGAGGTTAGGTGTTTGAAACCAGTCTGAGCAAGAGCGAGACCCCGTCTCTACTATAAATAGAAAGAAATTAATTGGCCAACTAATATATAGAGAAAAAATTAGCCGGCCATGGTGGCCCATGCCTGTAGTCCCAGCTACTCGGGAGGCTGAGGCAGGAGGATTGCTTGAGCCCAGGAGTTTGAGGTTGCTGTGAGCTAGGCTGATGCCACGGCACTCACTCTAGCCTGGGTGACAAAGAGAGTCTCTGTCTCAAAAAAAAAAAAAAGTGTGAGTTATTCACTAATGTTATTGTGGCATACTACAATCTATTGCATAATATAATATAGCATTAGTAATTCTCACTCATAACTGGCATGCAATTAGTTTCAGTAGTAGGAAGTATGTTAATTATTCATAATGTTAATTCAAAATAAAAATTATATGATTGCTGGAAATGCTTAACATACATTGGCTGAACATTTTTTTTAGGTATTTTTGATAAATACAAAATTTTAAGCTATTTTAGATTTAAAAATTTTTAGTAAAATAGGAATATGTGAATAGCTTTTTATGTAATGCACATAAAATATATTTAGCATTAATTCTTATGATGAAATATTAGAATTAAAAATCAAGATGAGCAAAGATGTTTGATTTAATTATAGTTAATTAATTTAAAATTGCTCTAGAGTTAGTAATGAATAAATGAATGAAATATAAAGACAAAAGAAAAAATAAAAATTTACCATTGCAGATGGCATAATGGTTCAAACCAAGAGAGTGAATTGGAATAATCATATATTATTAATAAGAGCATTTAGTAATGCAGCTGCATCCAGGACTTATAGATAAAACTATTTATCTTCCTATATACCAAATAATCCAATGACAAATCTAATGAAAGAAAACATCTCATTTACAATAGGCATATAAAATGTAAAGTACTTAGGAATAAACTTAACAAAAATTATGAAGACCTATGTGAAAAACAAATTGTAAAGTTGCATTGGGTCATAAAAGAGGGCTTTAAAAAATAGAAAGACATAATCTACTATTGGATTGGGCAGCTAAATATAAACATGTCACTTCTCTTAAAGTAATCTATTAATGTAACAGGATACCTTCCAGATACTGTCTTTTTTTTTTTTTTTAAATCAGATTATTGCTTTTTAAAATTCTTACAGGAAAAAACAAACTTGCCTGAATAGCCAAGAAATTTCTGAAAATGAAGGGTATTACAGGCAATACACAATAGGCTTTATAGCTTGTCTGAGAGCTGATTAGCATAACTACCAGTGGCAAAAGTGACCACTTTTCCATTTCTACAATTAAAAGGCCAGCCAAGCGGTGTTAACTCAAGACATTAAGAGTGATGCATGAAGAGTTGTTTCCGGCTGAAGTATATTGTGTGCTTTATTGTAGAATTCTTTCCATCCATTTATTCCATATTCAGCAATTGTTTATTGAATTCCTATTTTATGTCAGGATCAGTTCTTGATGCTGAGAATATAGAGCAATGAAAAAAATAGACAGCAACCTCTGCCCTCATGCCTCTACATTCTAGTGGGAGTCTTGTAGTGCACTTGCAAGTTTAAGGTCAGGGTTGAAAATCACCTCTGCCCAGTTGTAGTGGTCTCCAGGTACTCTCCAGGCCAAACTGCAGTGCTGTTGTCTCATACTTATAAGTCTGCATCTGAAGGAAGAAAAGCTGAGCTTTCTAAAGTTCTGACTTAGCTTTCTCTGACTCACACTTATGATCTATGATTGAGTGTCTATCCTGGAGAACCAGAAGATAATCCTCCGTCTATGACTTGAGAAAATTTCTGTCATCTCTACTGTAAAATCTACTGAGCTGAGGTCTTCATTTATCTTCATTAAAACTTATTTCATTTACCTACGTAGAGTCTCTATCTTGTTTCCCCTTAGAACTGAACCTACTACAAGCATTTGTCAATTAAATGATTTAGGCAGGAAATTATTTTTAATGAATGTTAAAATAAATTTTAAAATTATTATACAATACATAAAATACTATAATGTTGATTCAGAAGTAAAAAAGTCGCATCAATGGAATGCAATAGAGTTTATAAATCTATACAAATAAACATGAAAATTAACACATAATACAAGTAGCATTCATTATGGTGGGTCATTCAATTAGCGTTAATGGAAAAATTGAAATAGCTCACAGGAAAACAAAACAAAAAAATGTTTGGATCCCTACATTAATTAATATCCCACAATAAATTTCCAATGAACCAAATAACTTAATATAAAATATGAACCACTAAAAGAAAGTATTATACAAGAAGAAAACTTGGGGGAATTTAATTGTGTTATAAACATTGTACAAACTTCAGATGCAACACTGGGGACAATTGTTGAATTTTGTTGCATCACAAAATTTCTTCACGGAAACAATTTCCTTAAATAAGTCAAAATACAAACAAAAGTTAATAACCAAAATATTTGCAACTCATATAGAAAAAGTACTAAAATAGGACTCAGTGATTGCTATTTCTGTTGTTTTCCTTATTGTGATTCATTTGCTTTGGATGGTTCCCCTTTGTGTTCCTGAAGCTAGAAGGAGAAATGCATGGCCATGCCAAATCTGATGTCAACTCTTCTTAGAGTCTTGGGGAGGTAGCGACCATATGGGACTTGAATGGAAGACCACTTGATATTGTAGTCTGGTCTCATAGACTTTGGGCCCCTCATTAACCTCAAAATATCTGGTGAACTATCACTGCTCTCTCTAGAGCAAGACCTCCTACTCTTCCTAATGCCAAGGAAGGAAATGGCCCTGTCACCATGGGCCCAATGACCACTGCTCCTTGATAGGAAACAAGAGTGACACCACTAAGGGACATCTTAGTGTGTTGCCATCCCCGCTGTCCAGAAAGAGTGTAGCAAAGTCTGTTAGTCTGGATGTTTCATGAACACAGGAACAACTAAAGGTATATCTATAAATAAATATGTATACATTTAAACATGGATATTTAAAATACATAAAGAAATATATATCATACTAAATATGTAACTGTATCTTACTATTATGTTTACTCTGATACTCTGAAAAATGGCATGCCATTATAAAAATAATATTTGCTCTTTTCCTAAGTAACTTAAGGACAGTATATTCAAATTTGGTTAACATATGACTTAAGTTTTTAAAGGTTTTTAGAAGTTTAACTTAAAGGGCTGTGTAAAAAAAATCACTATTGCATATTTAAATAAAAAGTGTCAGTAATAAATTTATATGTGAATCTACACAATCTTCAATCATTCTCAGAAGGTAAACCTTTTATTAGAAACAGTACACAAAGTTGCGATATATTTAAATGTCAATTTTGTTTACAGAAAAGGAAAATATTTAGATTATTTTAAAAATTGAGACTGGTGTGTTATTTATCTTATTCTCTTTTCCATTCAATCAGTACTGAATCAAAATGATTTTTTCTTTCACATCACATAATATTCTGCAAATTTCTGATTTTATATGAAAACATATATGGTAAGAAGATTAACTGGGAAATTATGCAACAATAAATAAAGGAATATTTAATAATAACCAAAATAATACACCAGTATTTCTAATCTGAAAACAAAATTGCTAGTAGTGTTGGCATGCCAAAACCAATGTGTTCTGGCCAGACACAGTGAATTTTTGTTAGATAAGATATGAAGCTTTAACACTTACTTACGTCTCCCTTTTTTCTCTTCTTAAATAACCATATTGTTACTGGTAGGACATAACCTTTTGATATATCCGAATGCCTGTCTATTGCTTTATTTTGTTTTTTTCCAAATTGTATTGCATTGTTAATAACCATAGATGTTTCTAACCTATCCCCAAATAGTTATCGGTATTGGTATGAAGAAAAATGCATATTTTAATTTCTAAAATAGGGATTTTGGCCTTCGCTTCTTTTGTTATTCAGCAAAATATGTTCAACCCATTTTAGTCATCTTGTCGCAAAGGAAGCTTGTTGACATATTCCCAGTGGTGACACATTTACGCTGGAAGACTCTGCATACTGTGTATAATTTGTTTAATTAGTAATTTCCTTACCTGTATTGACCCAGCTTTCAGGCTGATCTTTTGAAAATGTTAATCAGATCATGTTTTACTTATATTTAAACTTCCTACTGTTGTTCAGACAAAATTTTAATTATTTACCCAGACTTAAAAAGCCCTATCTTGCTCCTCCTGACCTCTCCTTGGCAGTTAACATTTTATCTTTCTTACTCTTTCACTTCCTAGCTTCCTAAACTCTGATTATATTGGTCTTCTTCTTCTTTGTTTATAATTTCTTTAACTGGTCAGAGATTGTCTCACTTCAGGATACTCACACATTCTTTCTGTCAAGAATTGCCTTCAAAATAATTCCTACTGTTGATTTTTGAGAAGCAACCATATTGTGTTATCATCTTTATGTCACCCAGATTTGAAAACTTTGAGTTGAAATATTTGAGTTCTCTGCCTTCTTCACAATTTCCCAATCCTATCATACCCCAAGTGCTTTCTGATAATCATCTTCCTGCCTTTGTCACCTGTCTTCTCACCCAGGGGAATGTGTTTCTCAATTATCTGATAATTTAAGGATTCTACCTAGAAACCTTGCTGAAGGCAAGACTTTCCCATGATTCTGCATCCTGCATACTCAGGCAGATTTTTCCTCCTACTTCACTACTTCAGATATTTTAGCTCATTTGTTCAAAAGTCTTTAAGTTCCCACAGAATACTTTAAATAAAAGCCAAATCTTCTTTTTATAAACATTCTTAAAACTCTTTAATGTATCTTCTACTACTTCCTTAAATTGTTCTACAACTGATCGTTCCCTCAGTTATTCTTTTTTCACTTTTACTCATGCCATATAAATCTCCAAGAATACTTGCCTTCATCCAGTCCCCACATCCTTAATTATAGTCATTCCCAATGTTCAAAGGTAATTCAGATACTGCAAATATGGATATTATACTGCTACATGGAAAACTGAATAATGTCTACTCACAATCTGCAATGGGAATTTGTTTCAAGGAGCATCTAATAGAATGACATCATTTTTTATTTCATATAGCCTTTATTAATTCTAGTTTCCCACTAAAATGACTTCTTCCCTGTGAGCCAACTGATAATACTCTAGTTAGAATTTTTTGTTTCTTTTCCACTGAGTTCAACTACCTTATTCATGCCAGTTTTCCTCCTCCCATGCCTATACTTCTTGCCGTGTGCATTTGTAGTTCTTCTGACTCGGAGGCAAAAAAAAAAAAAAAATATTTTTATTCTTCTTGACTTTGAGGTTGGTTGCATGTCTCTCTTTGGCCAATGGAATGAGATAGATGTGACAGGAGGGTACCATTTCTAAGCCTAGCCCTTACGTTCTCGCATGTTTCTTCTTGTTCTCTTGCACATACACCATTGCTGTGAAAACTACACTCCATGGCTGGCAGGCAGCTTGTGCACCTGCAGTAAGAGCCAGAGCCACCCAGCTGCCACGGCCTGAGGCCAGGCTGCCTAGCTGAGCACCGCTTACATGTTTTTGAGTTCTAATGTGGTTTGTTATGCAGCAATAGCAATCAGATACATCCATACTAACATGGTTTTAGTCTATTTTTCTGTTATTGCAGTTATCATTGTATTATGAGTATATTTGACAGAAATAATCACTTTGAAAATATTGATTATATGCTAGATTACTATTTTGATTGAATGGATTTAGACTATTTCATATATTTTTATTATGTCTATACATTTTTTATCTTATTGATTAAACTTCACAAGTAAACCTTAGTTAGCTTTCAGACCCAATCTGGGTAAGAGCCATCTTTTAATCATCACTGAATCCCTGAAAGCACCCACTATTCAAAGTACTCTGCACAGAATAAGCACTCCTAAGTGCTTGCAAAATAAATGAATAGGCTTTAAATTTATCTTAATATCTCAAATGTGACTATGGGGTAAGCAAATTTTTCTTTTTCTGTATCCTCTTAGATTTTTTTGGCTGTGGCTGAGAATTAAACTGAAATAAGATAGATTAGTAGGAGAAAAGCATTCAGACTTATGTAATATTTGTTTTATGTGACATGGGCATTCTCATAAAGAAATAAAAACCTAAAAATACAGCTAGAGTTGAACATTTATATACTGAGTTGGGCAAAAAGTAGTAAATTGTGAAAACGTGACAAGGCAAAGGTGCTAGGACTAGGGTAGTTAATCATCAAGAAGTGACTAGAAAGATAAGGGTTAGTTAATAAAGTAAATCCTAGATTTACCTCTCCATCTCTGGTAATAAGAATGTCTTTCTTCCTGCAGGTGCAGTGAGGATATCTTCCATACAGAAGTTTTATCTCTGGCTTTTAGAAAAGTCACAGCACTCTTCCTTTATTGACTTATTTTTTTGCTTTTAGGTGACTTTAACTCAAAACAATTAACATGCCAGAGTGGCATATTTTGGAGTTGTGTGTTCCAAACTCCTTTAGTAAAAAAGTGTATGTGAATTGAAACAGATGTTTTCTATAATTGGCTGGCATAACTTTAGCACTGATTCAAGAATTTAATTAAAATCATTATTTTTAGATATTTTATGGAGTAATTTTTGTGGATTATCTCTTGTGCCTCGAGAGTGGGAGATTACATCCACATTCACAGCAGCATTGTTCAAATTAGTTAAAAGGTAGATGCAACCCAGGTGTACATCTTTGAATGCATGGATAAGTAAAATGTGGTATATGCACACAAGGTAATATTTTTCAGCCTAAAAAAGGGAGAAAATTTTGACACATGCTACAATACATCATATGTCATATGAATGATCCTTGGAAAATGAACCTTGGGGACATTATGCTAAGTGAAATAAGCTAGTCACAGAAAGACAAATACTATGTGATTCCACTTATATGAGGTACCTAGATTAGCCAAATGCATAGAGACAGAAAGTAGAATGGTGGATGCCAGGCATTGGAAGAAGAAATAATTGAAAGTTGTTTAATGAATTCAGAGTTTCAGTTTTGCAAGATGAAAGAGTTGGATGGAGTTGGGTGATGGTGAAGATTGCATGAGTACAAATGTACTTAATGCCACTGAACTGTATTCTTAAAAATGGTAAATGATAAACTGGTAATTTTTTATATGTATGTCTTACCATAATAATAAAAAAGTAATAGCTTTCACTAGTTACTCCTAATAAGTATTAAACAAATCAAAGAATATGACATAGGCTTGAGTAGATATTTAAATCTCGACTTAGTTTCATTGCACTATTGATATTTATTTGTCAAAGAGCCTATATGGTGAGTGAGTAAAAAGAAGACTTACACATTTCCTTAGAGTGATGCTACATGTTCATGGTTTAAACTATGGTGTATGACTAAGAATGTTGATCACTAAAGAAGCAGTTTAGCAGGATGATTAAGACACACACTCAGTAGTCAGAGCGCAGGGATTCTAGTCCCAACTCCACTACTTACGAATTACATGAACTTGGACAGATTGTTTATTCTCAGTTTCCTCATCTGTGCATGAATTAACATATATAAAATACTCAGAATACTGCCTGGTACATCACGAATTGATATAGTTTGGATGTTTGTTTCCTCCAAAATCTCATGTTGAAATTTGATCCCCAGTGTTTGGGTCATGGGGGCAGATCCCTCATGAATGGCTTGTCCTCCCCTCGGTAATGAGGGAGTTCTTGCTCTACTTCAAGGGAAAGCTGGTTGTTAAAGGAGTGTGGCACCTCCTCACTCTCTCTCTTGTTCTCCCTTTCATCGTGTGATATGCCTACTCACCCCTTCATTTTCAGCCTTGATTGGAAGCTTTCTGAAGCCCTCACAAGAAGCAGGTGCCAGTGCCAGGCTTCTGGTACAGTCTGTAGAACCATAAGCCAAATAAACCTCTTTCCTTCGTAAATTATCTGGCCTCAGAAATTTCCTCTACAGCACTACAAAGCGGACCAAGACACCAATATTAAAATATTAGCTATTACTATTTTATTGAGAAATCTTGGGATGAAAATCTAAATTATATCATATTTCAGGAAAGCCTGGACATAACATTTTAGTAAATATTACCTCATAGTAACATTATATTTTATGGATTATATTGTCTCTGAGGAAATAGATAGCTGTTTTGGAGAAATTAGGCAACAATGAGGCCAGAGTTAGTTAGCTAGTACTTTTAGGTGCTTATCCAGTCAAGACTAAGCAAAGTAAAAGAACGAAAATTTATAGCTCATGGCTTCTCGGTTTCCATCTTAAATATGCACGTATCTGTGAGTAAAGACAGCTAGAATCTATTACCATGATATAGGCATTTTGGCCTCTTTTTTTCCTTTTAAGCGCACTTCCCAGTACTCATCTCTCCTCCTTATTCATTTAAATAATTGGCAATCGGTGCAGCCCTTAGCAGAAGGTGGGAGCTTATTTATATCTTCTATTTGTCTTTAAAGACAAAGGAGAGGAGCAGATGAGAGCAGATCAAGGAGTACTTTATTTTATAATCTCTCTGGAGAAATCTAGGAGTTCCCTCCCTCCATGCTCATATTTCTTGTTGGGAAGCACTAATGAAGACAGTAATTAGTCATCTCACGGCATGGATGTCCCTTGGATATTTTCAAGACTCTCTTAGTCTGTTTTGTGTTGCTATAACAGAATACCACAGAGTGGGTAATTCATAAGGAAGATAAATTTATTTCTGCAGTTCTGGGGGCTGGGAAGTCCAATATGAACCCAGTATCTGGCAAGGGCCTTTCTGCTTCATAACCTCATGGCAGAAGGCAGAAGGGCAAGAGAGTCTGAGAGAGCAAGGGAGCGAGAGAAAGGGGGCTGAATTCATCCTTTTGTCGGGAATCCAGTCCCTCGATAACTAACCCACTCCTGTGATAATGGCATTAATCGATTCATGAAAGCAGAGCCCTCCTGACCTAATCAGTTTTTAAAGATTCCATTTCTCAACACTGTTGCTTCGGGGTTTAAGTTTCCACCACCTGAACTTTCGGGGAACACCCTCAAGCCATAGCAAACAACTACTTATTTCCATGTTGCATATGTTTCCTTGTGTGTTTTCTGTTGCTCATTCACGAATTCAATATGTGAGATGTAAGAGAAAACCAAAGCAACAGAAATCCTTTCTCCTTTTTTTCAGATTCAATAGGCGTCTAAAAGCTTATATTGAGTGTATGCCAAAGAAAATTTACTCCAGTGAGATAAACACTAAGTTGGCAACAGATCAGGTATAAACAAAAGGTGCTGACTGCAATAAAGCACAAAGATGAGAAGTCTAAATCTTCTCCTGATAGATGCCCTAGGTAGAATATTTGTGCTTCTCATTAGTATATTGCAATGCTAACAGCAGAAAGGGATATGATCAAGAAAGTTTTCTCTAATGATTCGTGCCAAAACTATGATTCCCAGCAGTTCTGATTTCTTTCTTATTCTAACTTTGAATTGCACTGAATATAGAATTGGTTTCATTAGATTCACTGATTTTCTTCATTGAAAAAATATTTAGAATGTTTCCTCTATGCAATGTAATTGTGTAAATGTCACAATAGTCATCAAATGTCACAAATGTCAAAGTCATCAAACGAAAAGACAAATCTGTTGGATGACAAAGTCAATATCGAAAATTATTTTGGATGGTTGGTTAAATGGATCCAATCTGGCAATGGGAATCTTGATGCAAAAAAATATAAAGACCCATACAAGTACAGTATTTGAGAACATCCTAGGTTTTAGCTTACTCTATACTCATTTTGAGCCAACAGTATGATACAATGGTGAGCAAATGAATAAACAAACATAGAATAAATAAAAATATAAAAGTAAAAATTAGTTGGGCCTCAGGATGCAGTCATAGAGTTATAGAAGTATATGCTTCTAAAGAAGCATTAACAGATTAGAATGTATCTATAGTAGAACAAACAGGGAGTGAGGCATTTGAACAACTGCTTGGACTAAGAAACTGATCAGCTTGAAAAACTAACATCTTCATCATGGGTGGAGAAATTTTTACAAGAAATGAGTGCAAGCTTTATGCTTTTCCAAGATCTAAAAATGGTAAGGACTCAAAGCCTTCTCAGAATTGCTAAGCTAATGAGACAAGTGCAGTCAAATCACAAAAATTTTATCTTGTGACATCCTCCATGCATCTTTCTCCACCCTAGCAGATCTTCATCTATCTGCATTAGACCTTAATTATATAACTTGAAGCTCTGTGCGTAACACATCCAGGTATTAAATGATCATATTTCATACATATTAAGCTTTTTTCATATAACAATGGTATATAATCTTTATGGCATCTTCCTGAAGATAACAGGAATTCTTCTTATTCTCTAGATAGAGAACTGGAAAGCTTTCCAATGACTCCAAATCACTTGCTAGTTGGGAGCTAAGTACAGTAATTCTAACTAGCATTTCAGTGTTCTATCTGCCAAATCCAGAGAGCAAAATGTTATGAAAGTTTCTTCTTTGATTCATTTCAATTCAATTCAGCACAATTTGATTCACTAAGCAGTAATAAGAACCTCCAATGTGTTCCATGATATCCTAAAAGCTGTGGGAAAGACAAAATTTGTATAAGGCAAAATCCCTCAACCTCAAGTATTACCTAATTTAGTTGAAAGTACAGTACATAAAATTAAGGAATAGTGGCATACAAATTTGACTTAATATCTGCTGTAAATTCTTAACTGCAAAAAGTGTGATTGAGATAATAAGTGCAATTGCAGTTAAGATACTGTATAACAAAATTTGACATTGAACCTCTCACATACTGGCAGTTTTCTATAACATGATTTCTAAACATATTTTTGGAATTTATCCACTCCAAATTAGTTTTTGTATACGACAGTAAGCTAGCCAAGGTCTTAAGTGTTGCAGGCACAATGATGACTAAAAAATGACATCCTGGTCCTCATGCAATTATATTTTAGAAGAGGAGAAATATTAAACCAACATGCTCACCAACCAATAGTACAATTTGTTATATGTGCTTTGAAGGCAAAGTCCAACTTGCTAAAGAAAGTATAACAGGGAAATGGATTTGGTTTTGGAGAAGGGATTAGGAAGGTTAAGGCTTAGACATTGAAGCTCAGACCTGAGAATGATTAAAGAATAGTCAAAAAAGGATCGAAGTGAAGAGCACCCCCGGAAGGAGACAGAGCATGAAAATACACCACCTTAAAGAGCATCTCAGAACAGGTACATATTTAGATAGACAATAGTTTGGCTTCCTTTAGCTTGTTCTTAAGATTTTGGGGGCAAATAGGAGTTCTGCATGTATCTGCTTGGAAAATTAGTGGATGTCCAGGGATTAATTAATGTAAAGGAAAATTCAAAGGGAGAAAACAGGTGACTATATGAACATTTCCTTTATGAAGAACATGGGCAAATTTGGTTGAGAGCTCTAGAAACCAGAACAAAGGAATTAGGGTTGTCTGTAAAGGTTATTCCCTGGCCAAGAGCTTTAAAGTGACCTGTGAATATTTTAGACTCAGTACACTGGACAATGGAAATTCATTATAGGGTGTTTTAAGTATCTTTTCACTTGCTGGTATGTTTTCTTACTAACAATCAAGACAAGCTCAAAGACAATCAAGCTCAAGACAAATCTTATAATTTTTTGTTTCCTTATCAGTACTTAGCTCTGTCCTGTAAAAAATAGATGTTCAGGTAAATTTTTTGACTCTATTGGAACAATGCTTTCAGAAGATATGTTTAGTACAACTAAACCAAAATAATTGATATTTGCAGTAGGTACCTGCTTGCACAGATGTGGTTGCAATGGTTTGCCATCAATTCCTCTTTCCTTTGCTCCCATAACATCTTGTATGTTAAGGTTTTCATCCCTCTGCAGCGGAGTAAGTTCAAGTGCTTGCCATTGCCCCTGTATTGTAAGCCCAGGCAGGGACCAGATGTTTGGTGTATGGTTCATTTATATGCATGGTATCTACAAAGCATGTGGCATGAAACCAGCATATTATATCTATTGAATGGCAGAATGAACAAATAAATGAACGAATGAATGAAAAAAATGAAGTGATCGGGCCATCTTGCATTAGCCTTTGTTTAAAACTGTTGCAGTTGAAGGGAAGAACAAGGGAGAAGCACACTGTAAAACACGTATCATTCAACCAAGAAGTGTGTGCTGAATGATAAAGCTGCAATGATTAAAAAAAAAAAGCTGATACGATTTAATAATGTACTAGGTATGTGAAAAGTACTGATGAGTTAAAATACACAGAAGAGTTATACTTTCAATGGTTTTTGAACTTGAATCATTTGAGGGTATTTTTTTTTCTTTTTTTTCTTTTTTTTTTACAAGGACAGATATAGTCAAGCTAGCCCATAAAGATACAATTCAATGGATTTAGCAAGAATACCAACACTTTTAGTGGTCTTTTGGTCCAAAACCATACTTAGAGAAATTCTGCATTAGGTATAAATGGTAGCATTGTTCACGCTGAAAAATTGAACAAAATACAGCTTTTTACTCTTTGAGTTGATAAAGGGGCATTTTAAATTCAAATCTTCTGCTTTTTTATAACAAGTTGTTAAAAACTAACAACAAAAAAGAAACAACATATGCTGCTAATTGTTTTCCCTTTGATTCTTGTCCCGAGAAAAGGCAGCATGAGTTATAAGGTGACCTTCAGCATTATTTATCACTTAAACACCTCTAATCAAGCATTCTGGGTATATTTCAACAGTTTACCAACTAAAGCTGTGTACAGAATCCTGCTTGACGCTTTCCTCATACCTATGGTTTCACAAAATAGTATGTTCTAAACACCAGGCAGGGAGGTGAGCTATCAGAACACAGGCCATGGAACCACTAAAAGCAGCAAGGCTGAACTTACATCTAGCGTGGCCAATTAGTGATAGGGTTTTCAGGAGTGCTCCTGCTCTCCTTTGAAATGAAATAGGGAATAGAGCCGTATAACAAAAGGATCGTGAATCTGCTTGGCATTCACTCCCATCTCTTCTGGGAAGAATGATTTCCCTCATTCCTTCCATGTGGTTTTAGGGGGGCTTCCATGTTGTCATAGGACCCTGGGATCCTGGAAATGATTCATTTCATTGAAAATGGGCAGCCAAAGCAGTGAGGATGTTCAGAGCCATGTCTTGAGACTTTTAAACCTGGGAACAGAGAAATGTGTAGCCACCCCATGTGTAGTGATAAGATGAGCATGCTGCAGCTGTTGTTTTCTGCATTAAAGACTAACTTTGACAAAGAAAACCAAGACAGCAGCATGCGTGAGTGGGTGCAAGTGAGAACAGAAGGAAAGAGACAGAGGAGAGAGAGAGAAATGAGGGGGATGGCAGAGGAGGGAAAGAGAGAGAGTTTTGTTAACAGTCCAGCCCCTTGTTCCAGGGACCATTTGCCTTTACCTTGGCAACATTCATTTCATAATAACTCTCCCAATTTGCCTAAATCAAATTTGAGCTGGATTTTTGACATCGTAACCAAGGATTTTTTAGCAAATTTAGTCATGGAGTTTTTCAGCAGTGACTCCATTAAATTGGACCACTAGGTGAATTATGGAGGGTTAATTCTTCCAAAGAATAACTTCTTATATTATGAAACTAATTTAAAGTTTGACAAAATTATTCATTATGTTGAAAGATAAACTCCTTAGGTGGGGAGAGGAAAGCTTTTTTCTTTGCTATCTACCCACATTTCCCTCTCAAAGGTAAACATTCAGGTTAGCTAGCCTTTATATGACAGGCCTTGGATACGAGAGACAGCATATCACTTCAAAATGTCATTTTCTTAAATATGTTTCTATTACACTTCACTGGTCAAAACTTGTAATTTTAATTCCAATGACTTTCGATCAAGGTCTATTTAAAATGTCTGCCTTACATCTACCCAAAAGAGCATAAGACATTCTATTATAAAGACATCTGCACCCGAATGTTTATAGCAGCACAATTCACTATTGCACGGTCATGGAAACAACCCAAGTGCCCATCAATTCATGAGTGGATAACTAAAATGTGGTATATGCTTACCATGGAATATTACTCAATTCTAAGAAATGACAGTGAGCTAGCACCATTTATGCTATCCTGGATTAAGCTTAAGCCCGTTATCCAAAGTGAGGCGACACAAGACACGGAAAATGGGCTCCACATCTACTCGCCATCAAATTGGTACTGACTGATTTAAACTTTGGTTTTCAAATGGTGGCAATGCTCACCAGAGATTCGGTGTGTGGGGGGGCACCCAACCTTAGGGATGAGATGAGCATTTTGGAGGGGGAGGGCATACCTCTAACCCTTCTTAGGGAGAGGCAAAGAT
>VSMD01045062.1:0-13915 GCA_008750895.1 Mirza zaza | reverse complement strand
TTTTTTTGAGACAGAGTTTCACTTTATTGCCCAGGCTAGAGTGAGTGCCGTGGCGTCAGCCTAGCTCACAGCAACCTCAAACTCCTGGGCTCAAGCAATCCTGCTGCCTCAGCCTCCCAAGTAGCTGGGACTACAGGCATGTGCCACCATGCCTGGCTAATTTTTTCTATATATATTTTTAGTTGGCCAATTAATTTTTTTCTGTTTATAGTAGAGATGGGGTCTCGCTCTTGCTCAGGCTGGTCTCGAACTCCTGAGCTCAAACGATCCGCCCACCTCGGCCTCCCAGAGAGCTAGGATTATAGGCTTGAGCCACCGCGCCCGGCCTGATGAATTGTTTTAAAAGCTATAAAATATCCAGTGCAGGTTTCCACTAGTTAAGGTAAACAATTTTACTGTTCTCATCCCATTGAAGAAAATGTTTTGATTTAAAAAAAAATAAAATTAATTCTGATTGTTTTCCCCTCTGAAACCTTAAAAACAACTCAAAGTTTTTCATTTTATTTTTTAATATCTTCCCAAAGCTAGGACTGAATTAAGGGGGTGGCAGTGGAGATAAAGAGAAAAAGGTGGCTTTGTGATGGACTAAAATGGATTTGGTTATCATAGCAGAAGGAGGAATGAAGAATACCTGGGTGCTGGCTTCAACAACTGGGTGAAGTCTGGGACCCTTATTGAGACAGAGAAGTCTTGGGAAGGGTTTGCTTATAGGGAACATCATAAGTTTGGTCTCAGGCTTGTTCCAGTGAGATGTCTCTGGGACATCTAAGTGGAAGTCCAGTAGGCTGTCAAAGAAAGGGTCTAGAGGACAAAAGGGAGGACTGAGCTGAAGTCACACAACTGGAGAGGGTTACAACACACAGATCATGTTTAAAGTTCCCCCCAACCCCTGTTCATTTATTCCATAAATAGCTATTAAGTGATTCTAAGCCTTGGGGATGCAGAGGTGAAGAGAGACAAGGTTGGCCCCTGTCCTCGTGGGTCTTATGTTCAGTGCAGGCAGTTCAGTGCAGGGTTCTCTACCCTGTCCAGATGTCAGAGAAAGGACAGGGTAGTGGCTTTTTCTAGGCAGGCTCAAGGATGGAGGTCACAATGTGTACTTTGTGATGAGATCTACGACGTAACTGGGATGGCAGCAAGGACTCCGAGGGGAGCCAGGCCTCCCTCCTGCAGGACTAGATTCATGTTCTCTCTCTGCCGGGGCATCTTCCATCCCACACCCAGTCAGAGACCTCTTTGGGGGTGAGCAAATGGATAGGGAGGCAGGAGATGAGGGGCTGGAAGGAGGGGTGGGGTGGAGGGTTGGGGAGCCATGAAGGCTGACAGGACAGAGGGACGCTGGTGCTGCCTTTGGTCTCAGCCCCTCCTCCTTCCAGGCAGAGAAGCCAGTACGCTGCCTGCCACCAGAGTCTTTGCCTGGGCCGCACATGAAGCGCTGGCAGATTTTTGTTCTGTGGGTCTTTTGGGTGCTCATCTTATGGCTGATGGCCACCTGCTTGGACCTGACACCTGCTGAATCAGCACTCCAGGAAGAATGGACGTACTTGGTACCATGGAGTTGTACCTGCCGTTGGTTCAAACCCAAGAAGTGTGGCTGCCCTTCTGAGACCCTCAACTGCTCCTCCTGCCACCATGCAGCTGGAGGATGTCACTGGTTTGACGCATGCTGTGAGAATACCAAGGGGTACCTGACGAGGAAAACAGAGTTTATGGCCTCTGACGCTGTGCTCTGGTGGCTGGTCAGTGGTCAGCCCTGGGCCCAGTCCCGTCCTGTAGCCTTACTGGGCCTCGCCCATCTCCTACTCTTTGGCCCAAACCCTCCCCTGGGCCCCCGGCTCGGTGCATCTCCCGTCTCCATAGCCACAACCCCTGCGCTCCCGATGGAGGCCTCGCCCTCCCAGGTCTGTGCTCCTTCACCCAGCGCCAGTCCCAATCTCCTCCCTCCTGCTGTTTCCAGGGCATGAACTCAGGGAGTCAGCTTGGTAAAGTGTGGACGACACTATTTAAAGTGATTCCCAGACCCTCAGCGAGCCACTTCGATTTCTCCTGTGGGGCTTGCGTGATGCTGGGGCGCCCACAGACCCTGCCTGGCTCCGGCCTGGGCGGCAACATGGACCAGAAACCCGTGGCCTTCAGGTGGGTGCTGAGGACAAGGCGGAGCAGGAAGGCCAGGCGTGCCCCCAAATCCTGTCAGTCTCTGCGCTCCTTCCCAGGGTGAATGTGGCCCTGATCTGGGGCTTCGAGACAGACGTGGTGAACTAACCCAAAGGGTGCTTTATCTGTCCCAGGAACGCCAGCGACCAAGGTTCCTGGAGGCAGCTGCTGCTGCTGCTGCTGCTTCCTGACCTGGCAAGGACTTCAGACGCTCTGAGTGACGAGGTGATGGAGTTGTCCCAGACGTTCTCAGTGTGGGGCGAGGGGAGGCCACTTTAGGGGGCGACAGCGGGCACTCAGGGGAAACCCTCTGAGAGCTTACTGGGGACACCTGGGGCGGCTGAAACTCCCCACCTCCAATTCTTTCTTAGATTTCAGAAGATGGCCCAGTTTTCTAGTGGCGTGGGACATGGCAAAGGCAAGGTGAGGGGACAGAAAAGAACAGGATGTGGCTATGGGCTGCAGTGGGGAGGGCCCCAGATACCACCAGGGCAACTGGCTGGATGACCAGAGCCAGGGGCCATCCCTAGGGCTCGTGGCTGCGCTCTGTGTCTTGCACATCTGTGCCCAGGCAACAGCTCCTGGGCTCAGCGCCCCTTCTGCCTCAGCCTCCCGAACAGCCAGGACTCCAGGCGCACCACTGCGCCCAGCTCGCCTCATGCCATTTCATCTCTGCTCTCCTCTTGCGCCCCGGGGAATCCTCTCTCCCTCCAACACGATGAGGAGCAGCTAGTTGATGCTCTCTTTTTTTGGCTCCCAGATGGCTCTCTGGGAGTGCTTACCTCACTGTTCAAGACTGTGTTCCCTGGAGAAGGTGAGCTCCAGCTCCCAGCTCCCGGAGGCGGCCTGTCACATAGATGCTGAATGAGGGGAGATGGGGTAAGGACAGGAGTCTGCTTGTGACACCCTTCTGTCATCCACCAGATCACCCTCTTTGGATTTGGATCAGAACAGCAAGGAAAGTGGTTCTATTACTGGGAGCATGCTAATCAGACCAACGGCTCCAAGGAGATATTGTCCCTGGATGGTACAGAAGCAGAAATGGAAGTTGTTCATCAGCTGCAGTGTGTGGGCAAACTCACCATCCACACATGATGCCCAGCTGAGTCCCACGAGTCCTAGTCCTTGGGCATGAGTGCAAGCGAGTGTTGGGATTACAGCAGCAATGACAGCAGCAGTGTGACTGTGGAGACTCTCAGGGATAATGGGCAAGAGGAAATTGTATGGAGATCAGTCTGGTGCTGAATAAAATCCTGGCCTAATTCTCTTACCTGTAAGCTCAGCGCCTTCACCTCCAGAGCTCAGGGCACACCTGATCCCCAGAGCACACGCTGGGTGTAATTTAGACCCAACTCCATGCAAAGTGCAAACTCAGACTTTGAGTCGTAGTGGGAGGCTCTTCTCCCACGAAGAGAAGCCTCCGTGTTTCATCCCCACTGTAGGGTAGATTTCTTCTCTAGTCCGGCTTTTCACTTGAAGGTTTAGCATTTTGAGGTTCTCAGAGTTTTCTTAGGGGCCTCAGTTCCAATCCTCTGCCTCCTCTGGGCTCAAGGCCCTCTGCCCACCTGGGCCTTAAAACCCCTAAATTTCTTGACTGTTTTTCAGTTCTCTTTACAGTTCTGGCCTCTGGGGACTTCCTGTTTTTCTTTTGACTTTTGCTCTGTATTTAAGGTCATTTTTAAAAAATAATATATGGTATGTATATAAGTATGTTTGTAAATTTTCCAGTTAACTTGGGAAGGGTACATAAGGCATTAGCAATGGCCTCAGGGAGCAGACAGGTGAGGGGGGACAAGGGATGGATGGATATTTTCTCTTCATTTACTGTTTGTACCTTTTGGATTATGTACCACAGACCCATATTATACATTCAAAAATAAATAGTTTTTAAAAATTTGAATATTATGTTTTGTCTAGCAGTTCTGGGCATTTGTAGTAGAAGGATTTTCAGGTTATCTTTTAATTCATCACTTTGCTAGATCTGGAGCCCAGATTAAGTCTTCATAGCTAGCCTGTTGTTCCATGAGCTGGCTGCCTCTGGGGGAGGCCAGTGTGTGATGAGGCCGGTGTGTCCCAAGGGCAGCAGCTGGTCGCCTTATTTCCTACACTGAGTGGTATAACATAGCAGAAGAGAAGGCCTCTACGGCCACTGACCATGGAGCTTCTCAAAGCATCATAGACAGGGAGGGAAAGTTCAGATCCAGAATAAGTGTCTTTTCCAGTAAGGAGAAATGGCTGCCACCAGGTGGCTGGGTAGTTCCCTTGGGGAGTGGCACCATATCAGAGGGATTGGTTGGTGCTGGCAAATTTGATGTTCAGACTAGCAATAGTCAGATGAGCCCAGGTGAGGAGTTCACGTTGCCATCCATAATATAGCCTCTATTCTGAGCACTTGGCCCCTACGCTCACTGAACAAGCACTGGGGAATAACATGGGTATATTGCTTTAATGTTTTTTATTTTTTTTCAGTTTTCAGCTGTTATCTATTGGTTCCTAGTCTGGAAGAAAAACAGTTAAGCCTCTTACACCATTCTTCCCCTTACTTATTCCCCTTTCCAGCCTCCAAAACATAATTACCTCACCATTTTAGTTATTGTGGCTTTAAAAAAATTGCTTAGTTTCCTATGTACCCATCATTAATTCTTTCCCAAACTTTGAGAGGTTGGCAAATCTCCTCTCAATGTGATCAAACACATCAAATTAATCACTTTTACTATTTTTGGAGGAAGTAGAATTTGCTAGAACAGTCTATGGAAGTAGACTTTTCCATACATGGAACTGGAAAAAAAATGGTTATCCATATGTACAAAGATAAAATTGAATCCCTACCACATAGCATACATAAAAATTCAACCCTAGATGGGTTAAGGGCTGAAATGTCAAAACAAAACCTGGAAACTCAAGTAGGAAATATATCTGGGAGGCCGAGGTGGGAGGATTGCTTGAGCTTAGGAGTTTGAGGTCAGCCTGAGCAAGAGTGAAACCCCGTCTCTACTATAAATAGAAAGAAATTAGCCAAACAACTAAAAATAGAAAAAATTAGCTGGGCACAGTGGTGTGTACCTGCAGTCCCAGCTACTTGGGAGGCTGAGGCAGGAGGATCGCTTGAGCCCAGGAGTTTGAGGTTGATGTGAGCTAGGTTGATGCCACGGCACTCTTGAGACTGTCTCAAAAAAAAAAAAAAAAAAAAAAAAAAGAATATATAAACCTTTTAGACCTTGTGGTAGAAAAAGATTGCTTAAACATGACACAAAAAGTATTGGCTATAAAAGATTGATAAATTTGACTATATTACATGTAAGAACTTTTGTTCTTTCAGACACCTTCGAGTAGAAAAATCTTCAAAACCCAGAGAAGCTGATCACTACACACATAACTGAGAAAAGTTAGTATCAATACTACATAAAGAATTCTTAAACAATAAGAGCAAAAACAACCATTTGGAAAAAAGGACAAAAGACATAAACTGACATTTACAGAGAAAAAACCCCCGCATATGGTCAATAAACATTTGAGCACCAATATGGTTGGTGTCAGGGAAGTTATCAAGACCACAAATGAGATACCATTTCCATCTTAATTCTTAATAGTCAAATATCTAAAAGTCCAACTATACCAAGTAATGGAGATGATGTGGACGCACAGATCTCTTATATATTATTATAGACACAAATGGTTGAAAAATGGCCAAAAAAAAAAAAAAAGTGGAGAAAAAGACGTGAACATTCAAAAACTCTCTGACTCAGGAATTCTACTCTTCAGTATGTACCAAGAGAAATGCATAAGAATGTTCTCAGCAGCACTCTTTCCAATTAAAAAACAAAAAACCTGGATATAACCCCTATGTTCATCAACACAAGCATATTTTTAATTTTTAAGAACTTTCTTGTTCTCTGAACGTTTCTTTGTAAAATTCACTCCTGGGCCGGGTGCAGTGGCTCACGCCTGTAATCCTAGCACTCTGGGAGGACAAGGCAGGAGGATCACTCAAGGTCAGGAGTTCAAAACCAACCTCAGCAAAAGTGAGACCCTGTCTCTACTAAAAATAGAAATTAATCGGCCAACTAAAAATATATAGAAAATATTAGCCGGCCATGGTGGTGCATGCCTGTAGTCCCAGCTACTTGGGGAGGCTGAGGCAGAAGGATTGCTTGAGCCCAGGAGTTTGAGGTTGCTGTGAGCTAGGCTGATGCCACGGCACTCTAGCCTGGGCAACAGAGTGAGACTCTGTCTCAAAAGAAAAAAAAAAAAAAACTAAACTAAAATTGACTCCTGTTCACATTTCAGAGACTCTAATCTGCTCTTAGCAACTCATAACATTTGCCTCTTGTGTTTTCTCTGTTTCCTCTGGGCTTCTTTTCTCTGTATCTTTTAGTCTCTAGTTAGGTTTTCTCACACATCTGGCAATGTTTTGCTTTCCTTTTCATTTGAAGAGAGTCACTATTTCAATTACTTATCACTGCTTAATAAACAAACCAAAACTTAGTGACTTAAACCAACAACAATCATTTATTTGCTCCTGATTTTGCGACATAGGTAGGACTCGGTGGGGACATCTCTGTGTTCCACATGGCTTTGGCTAAGGCGGCTCAAATGGAGCCAGAGAATTCACTTTAAAGATGGCTCACTCACAGAGCCAGCAAGTTGATTCTGGCCGTGGGCTGGTGTTCTGGCAAGTGTTACAGCAATTGACCAGGGAAAGAACCGAGCAGCATACACAAGGTCGGAGAATCAGCTTTTATTTCACCAGCGGGCTCAGAGGGGCATACCACCAAATTATGAGCACCACTTCCTTATTTCTCTTCAGTCTTGTACATTTCTTGGGTCACAACCAACCAATCAACTATGAGCATGCAAAATTATCCAATTAATGGTGGGATTAGTAGGATCAGCTGTAAGTTTCACATGTATCCAATCAGCAGTGGATTTTTCCTCAGGGCCCCCAGGCAGGGGCTTCTATCATTCCCCCCTTTTGATGCCCTTATTAGTTTACACAGTGGCATCAACCTCTCTATGAATCTAATAATTGCATTGAGCAAGCAGGGTCCCATGGTTACCATCAGAAGGATAGAGATCCCGCTAGGGGCAATAGGTAAATTAAAGCCCCAGGCCTGTTCTAACTCCTGTTTTCTCTTGTGGATTCTTTCTTTTAGCCCTTTAACTTTGGTAGTTACAATTCCTGATTGGTTTACATAGTAACAGCATTCTTTCCCCGGAACACACAAGTGCCCCCCTTTTCTGCTGTGAGTAAGTCAAGTGCCCCTCTATTCTGCAGGGTTTGCCAGTGAGTCTAGCTGGAGAGATAGCAGGGAGTCCTATCCCAGCTGCTATCCCTCCCCCTATACTTGAGGGGCAGTTGGTTGTGTCTATTGGAGCGGGGACCCAGAGAACCCCAACCAAGAACAACACAGAGGCACCCCATGTAGACCCAGAAAAGGATTACCAAGAAGCAAGTTAGTCCAGTCTCTTGGGGCAGAGGCCCTGAGTCCAATTCCCAAGAAGACTGTCAGTATTCCTATAAGAGTCCAGGCCAGTGGTCTCATTCAGTCCTTGGATTCCAGCCAGATTCAGGGGCAATCCGTATACATTGGGCCTTTTGTCTTGGGCATACCCGAGGGCTTGGATGAGCACCGTAACTCTGCCCTCTGGGCTGACCATCCCTGAGGCAGAGGGGCTGACTTGATGACTTCGCTCTCTGGTGAATGCGTAGCCAGCCAAACGTTTGCCATCCTGGCTGTAGCTGCTGCCGTCTGTGTAGAGCTCCAGGTCAGGCGCTGGCAACGGACTATCTTTCAAGTCTGGTCGGCTTGCAGAGACCTCCTCCACGGCCTCGGCATAGTCATGGTCCGGAGACTCTGGCCTGGTAGGAAGGGGCATACCACCAAATTCTGAGCACCAGGTGCTCAGAATTGAGCACAAGGTGGCAGGGTTTAAGGTCCGCACAGTCTTGATGGTGACTTGTGGGTTTTCACACAGCGGTCCCTGGTACTGCGCCAGCTGACTGCTAGAAAGCCATCGGTGCCCCGATGTGTTCAAAGCCACTATTGTGTGCGGGACCTGCACACGGATATTTTGCCCAAGCGTAAGCTTGTCCGCCTCCTTGATTACCAAGATGGTTGCTGCCAGTGCTCGCAGGCAAGGCGGCCATCCCAACGCTACCGAGTCCAGTTGTTTGGACAGATAGGCTACTGGCCTCTGCCAGGGGCCCACAGTCTGCATCAGTATCTCTATAGCTACCTGCTTCTTCTCGTGCACGAACAGGTTGACGTTCTTGGTGAGGTCTGGCAAGCCCAACACGGGGGCCTTCTTGAGCAACTCTTAATTCTTGAAAAGCTCCCTCCTGGGTTTTGGTCCATTCTAGTTCCCCACTATCGGGCCCCTGTAATGCTTCATATAATGGGCTTAGCTTTCAGGGAGAACCTGGTATCCATATGCAACAGAATCCTGCCGCCCCGAGGAACTCCCAAAGCTGCCTCTGCTTTGTCAGCCCTGTCTGGGGTCTTCCCATTCAAAAGCCAACAGCAGTTGGCTCGTTGGAGCCAGTCGCAGGCAAAAGAATGCATCTTTTAGGTCTAGGCAGGAGAACCAGGCAGTGTCTGGTGGGATGAGTCCCAGGATGGTGTACAGGTTCGGGATCACCAGGTGGAGGGTCACCGTGGCCTGCATTGACCAGTCGCAGTTCCTGGACAGGGCGGATACCCTCCTCTATTTGGCTTCTTGACTGGCAGGAGTGGCGTGTTCCAAGGAGACTGGCACTCCACCAAGATCCCTTCCCGATTAAGCCTCTTGATGTGTTCCTGTATCCCTTTCTCGTGCCTCCTTGGAGAGGCGGTACTGGTGTTTTCTGACTGGCTGGGCACCTCAATCACTAATGAGGCATGCTGGTGCGCAAGGCCGGGGGGTTATCTTCTGCCCAGACCAGCTCCTCTGTGGCCTCCTCATATAACTTCCACTCCGCCTCTGTCATGGCAGGGTGACTGCCATTCCCGAGGGCCGTCCCCGGGGTGCCAACCCTGAGACTCGCAGCTCCTTCAGGATGGAAGGTGATCTGTGCCCCAAGTTTGCTCAGCAAGTCCCGTCCCAAGAGAGACACTGGGTAGTCTGGCATGTGCCTTATAGGCTGCCCCCCAGGACTGAGCCCCAGCCCAGAGCCGCCGCAGCCCCAGCCTGGCTCGGTAACACAGCGCTCAATGCAGGAGGACGGACAAGCAGTCAGCGAGGAACTGGAGCCGCTGCTGCCGCCACCATCTGCTTCCTGGGTCCACCTGCTGCTGCTAGTGCCGCTATCGCTGTCTCGGCGGCCACTGCAAACCCGGGGCTCCTGCACACCTGGGGTGACGTGGGCCCTCACTTTTCTGCCCCTGTGGCCCGGATTGCCCCAGGCCGTGTGCAGCACCCCCTCTCCGTATGCTAGGGTGGCGCTTCCGGCAGCTGTTAGCGTCTGATGACCCCACATTTGGCAAACCCAGGACTGGCAGAAGGGTCTGGCTGCCCGAGTCCCGGTAGCTCCGACTATAGTTGTTTCCTGCTTTGTCTTGACCGTAGGTTCCCGAGGGCCAAGAGTGAAGGAACCCAGTCGGCCCAACTCGGAGTCAATGCTAGCGAGCCCCACTAGCTTTTGGGCTTCTGGTTTCTGTTGGATAGCCCTGAACGGGGCCCTTCCTTGAGACAGGTGACTTCTCTTGTGGGGGCATTCATTCTTCCAGTGGCCGAACCCCTTGCAATTGGCGCACTGGTCTCTTGCCAGGGGTGCCCGTCCTCTGGTTCCCGACTTTTGTGGGTGTCTGGGCCACTTGGACGGGTTGGGTCTACCGAGGGCAGCAGCCAGAAAAGCGGCCTTTTTCTTTATCCTCTGATCTTTCTCCCTCTGAGCAGTGCGGTCCTGGTTGATGTACACCTTCTGGGCCACCTCCATTAACTGTGTGATGCTCATGCCTGCGAATCCTTCGAGTTTCTACAGATGTCGGAGACCAATTGCCCCACGAACGCTGCATTCACCATTCTCTGGTTTTCAGCTGCCTCCGGGTCAAAAGGTGTGTATATTCAGTAAGCCTCACAGAGGCGCTCGTAGAAGTCATTGGGTGACTCCTCTGGCTTCTGGGTAATTAGGGCAACCTTTTTCATGTTGGTCGGCTTTTTGGCCCCTTCCCACACTCCTTGGAGAAGAGCCACTCAGTACTGCTCGAGTGCCGCTTGTCCTTCCGGTGCATTGAAATCCCGCTCTGGGTTGGTCTCGGGCACCAGTCGTGATGCCCATTGTTCCACATCCATGGTGCCCGCTGGCGCCCGTTCCTGCAGCCACTTCCTAGTTCCAGTCATGATCCCATGCTGTTCTTCGGCACTGAAGAAGGTCGGTAGGAGTTGCCGGCAATCTTCCCACATGGGACGGTGAGTCTGGAAGATAGATTCCAGGAGGTCGATGAGGGCCTGCAGTTTCTCTGAGTAGGACAGGGTATGGTGTTTCCAATTCAATAGGTCGGTGGTGGAGAAAGGCTGATAATACAGGGCAGGTTGGATGGTTCCCTCATCCCAAACCTGTGGCAGATCTTGCATTTCACGCAGAGGCATCTGGAAGGCCAGGGTAAGGGGTTGGGCAGACCGCAACCGGCAGACGAGTGGTGGAGATGCTGGCAGTAGAGTGGGTGCAGTCGGGGGTGCCCGGGAGGGTGGCGTGACTTGTAGGTTGTAAGGCAGTGGTGGGTCCTCGATCAGGTCTCCTCGATGTATCAGCTTTGCCTTGAGACCGCAGACTCTGAGCCGCTAGAACCCTACTCTGTCCCTCGTCAGCGCAGAACCGAACCCAAGGGGGCATAGTTTGGGCGATCTCCAGCCATGAATCTATGTATGGGAACTGCTCTGGGTGACCCGGAGTCCCAGTCACCACTCTCCATACTGAACATATGAAATTTATCAGCATGCACCTTAGAACTGTTGGCTTGGATTTGGACCCTTCCATGTTTTAACTGGTTTAACCAGCACTCCCATTCCCTACACCACCGACAACACTCCTTTCTGAACCTTGTCCCTGTCCAGACTCTAGTCCCTGCTCCGGCTTCTCCCCTTTCTCTTTTTTCCGCAAGACACACAAGGGGTAGGGACTTCTTTCAGGTGTCCACCTGGCTGCATCCCTCTCGGGAACTTAGGCAGGTCTTGGTTAAGGCGTACCCACATAGAGCCCAGGCCGGTCACTCCCTATCACGGGGAGTGAATCACCGTTACGCCGTACAATGTCGCCACACAACCGCAGGTTAGGACCCACTTAAACCTCGTAGCCGAAGCTGTGGGGCCACAGACACAATGACCACAAGCAGTCACTGTGTTCCTTCCACTCATACATTCACACAGAGGCTACACATTCTCTCCCTTGGGAGGGTCCCTATCCTTAGGTGATTAAGCTCTTCTCCCTTCTCGCTGATGGGCCTATCTCAGGCGGGTCCTGGGACCCTACCTTGTCCAACGTCCTGGCTTCTGACTGGTCCTTCCCTCCAGAGTGTCTGGGTGAGTCCGAGGCTCTGCGGCCAGTGGGAGCTCCCGAGGAGCAAGGATAATCGTAGAAGTCCCACTGTCCACCGTGCTCGTACCCGATCCAGTGGCTTCAAGGGGCCAGCCAGCGTAGTTGGCTTTCCCGGTCAGGGAACCAAAATGTTCCAGCAAGTGTTACAACGATTGACTAGGGAAAGAACTGAGCGGCACACACAGGGTCGGAGAATCAGCTTTTATTTTGCTGGTGGGCTCAGAGGGGCATATCACCAAATTCTGAGCACCGCTTCCTTATTTCTCTCCAGTCTTATACATTTCTTGGGTCACACACAACCAATCAACTATGAGCATGCAAAATTGTCCAATTAACGGTGAGATTAGTAGGATCAGCCATAAATTTCACATGTATCCAATCAGCAGTGGATTTTGCCTCAGGACCCCTGGTGGGGGCATTTCCCTATCAGTAAGCTTCACGTGTATCCAATCAGCTGTGGATTTTTGCCTCAAGGCCCCCGGGCAGCAGCTTGTCCCTGTCACTGGGAGAGTCCAGCAGGGACTGTTGGCCAGGGGCTTTCATTACTATCCCTGTGGGCCTCTCAATGTGGTCACTGGGGCTTACAGCACAGCAAAGGCCTTCGAAGAGGGACAACCCCAGAGGGAGCATTCCTAGAGGAAGGAAGTAGAATTAGAAGCTGCCAGTGCTCTTATTGAAGCGATGTCCAAATGTCAATGTCTTCACATTTTTCTGTTGGGTGTTTCCTTTCAATCCTCCACCTCAATTCCAGCCTCAGCCATGCTTGATCCTTTGTGCTCAACCTCTCCAGAGAATAGAAAGTAGTTTGTTGTGTGAGTTGGGTACAGAGCACAGGTTGGAACCAGGGCCAACTTGCTCCTTATAAATAGTGTCAACCCATCTTCCTACTTACAGCTCCACCTTTATTCCCATTTCACAGCTGACAATTTCAACTCCAGACTTCCTGTGGTAAGAATTGTCTTTCTTACTATTATTAAATAACCTGTTGCAGGGCACATATTAGTTTTTGTTTTTTTTTTTCCATCTTGCTGTGTGTTTTTCCACTTCTCTATCTGCTATTCATCTTGGAAATGTTTATGTGCCCATCTGCTACTGCCTCTCCTCCAACTCTTCTTGTCTTTTGTGGGTTTGTGTATTTTTCATTCCTTTACTGTTATTTTTAGGAAGGTGGTGAAAACTCTATGTTTAATCAAACACTTTAGCTGCTTCCTGGGACTCTCTCTCATGGAGCTCATCTGCTACACTGTGATTAAGACCAAGCAGCCACATTAAAGGAAATCAAGGCCCCCATACAAAAGTTCCAGTGAGCCCCCAGCCAACAGCTTTCAATTTACTATTTAGGGAGAGCAAGCTCCCCTTAGACCTTCTTCTTTGTTAGTCCTCAGGTCAGGGAGTCAATGTGAGGAATGGGACAGGAGCTGAGGATATTTACTACAAATAGGCACTCAGACCCTGGGAAAATAAACATATGTGTTTGTGGACCTATGTGAGGTAAGCTTTGATCAAAACTCCAGTTATCACCATATATCCAAACTGCCACTTCAATGGCATTTTGCTTTCCCAGGAATTGATGTTACCTCAGAACTAGTGTATGATAACCCACAAAAGTCTACATATTTCTCTTTCTCCACTTATGGATGCTATGGAAAATAGCCACAGGCTTCTTGTGAAAATCTAGGAAAAAGATTCAAAATATATCCTTGTAATATTACTGGAGAATTCTTCTCACATACCAATCTCTGTCTTTTAAATAATAAATTTAGTCCATTTATATTAACTGTGTTCCTATTTAAACTTTGTTATTTATTGCTGCCAGATCTGGATAGTAGTCAGGTTCCACTCACACATGCAGCCTCCGCAAATACTCACCAGTCAGGAGGTGGGGTAGAAAGCCACCTCAACACTGCTAGGGTGGGATGGTAGCAGACTGTGCTCACATAAGCAACTTCTGCAGATGTCTGCCAGCTGGGATAATAGTCACGGATATGCTTATACACAATGCCCACTGCCTCGGTGGGGGAATGGCACCATCTTGCTGTTGCCGGAGCAAGATGGCAGTTTTCACTCATGTAAGGTAGCCTCCACAAAGCACCTGATGGTTGGGAAGGGGAACTTCCTTGATACTGCTGGCTGAGATAGTGTTCAGGGCTCTGCTCACATAATCCCAGTTCTGGTGCCACATATAGTGAAATGGGAGAGGGGAATGGATTTTTCTTATGGTGATTGGCTGGGGTAGAGCCGCTTGGT